>JAYJMB010078932.1:0-22325 GCA_036873735.1 Pouteria campechiana
TCACATTAATATGTATTTTTAATCCATTTTTGCTATTTTTTCTATAATAAAATTTAATATTTTTCCTAATTTACACCCTCGGCATTTCGCCGCCTTAAATTTATTTACATTTTTACTTAAATGATTTACTTAATATACTTTATTATACCCTAAACCTCATCCTCATATTGATATTAATAATCCATTCAATTTCATAACTTTTTCATAATAATTTTCTCCAAAATTTAATTATACAATCTGTCGACCCAGCAAAAATTATCAAAACTTTATAATAACAAAAATTTGTATTTTTGAAATTTTTTTAGGGCCTTACACCTATATACAACATGCTAAATCACAATAATTATACAACAAATACCCTCAAATATGCAAATATAAAATGGCCACCTCTAGGCCCTACCATTTTCTACACTGTACCCTAGCTGTCAAATCATATACACCCATGCCATAAAATTACATGCTATAAAACTAAGTCATACATGTCTAATATACATCCAAAATCCATACAACAATATAAATCATCATACATCATGAAAAGGAGTAAAGCCTCTACTGGTGTTATGGCCTAGCCCCGTCATGAGACCCAACACCCTGCTGGGCTCCGTCCTTTGACCAGTCAGCTAAAAATTTAATTAAAAGGGTGATTTTGGGCAAAACTCAGTAAGCAGGTAAGTGGAACAACATGACTATAAATAATGTAATAAACAACGCCAAATAGAGTAGCAAACAATGATGTGAACAGGCAAAACATGTCATGCCATATGCAGGTTGTTATAGTCAGTCAGTGGACAGGTTCATTAAGATTTTAATGTTAACATCTCATTAATTATTTCATATGCATACTCATAATGATATCGTATACATAGTTAATCGGTCAATACCAGCTCAAATACCGATACATCATACTGCCCTTTTGTATCTATCGATCCATGATTACCTCTTATACCAGTATACTACCCCACCATCATCCACACACTCCTCAACCATCCACACACTCCTTCCCGAGAGGCACACAAACTATAACATTACCCTTTCACTCTTCAGCACGTTAGGTCTATCCTGGTACTCTCGGCTAGAAGCCTGTCAAGCACACACAGCCATACTGCTGTATCCAGCGCAGCCCTCCCTCATTGCCTCACAAGACTACTAGTTCTCCATAAACACACCTACACAAGCTACTTAGGCCAATCATACGAATCAGGCCATCTAGGCCAATAGCACCGTCTGGCCGCGCCAGCTACCCACACAAACATCCACTGGCCAACCAGGCCACTCCTCGCCACATGCAAACATAGGTTGGACCCATAGCTATTATAAAATACATATATGATCCACACTGGGATTTGTGCCATTCGGGCGCCAAAACTGAAATTTACCGGCACTCCCAGGAGCGTAGAATACATGTACATAATTTCTAAAATAAAATTCTTATTTACTATTTTATAAATATCCAATTGACATGAAAACATTTTATTAAATTTCCAATAATATTAAAAATATTTTATCCAAATTTTAGATCAAAATAATGTAAATTGATCAATTTAAAATTAAAATATGAACATATAAAGAAAAAAAGTTAGGTAACATTATACATCTATTTTTTCCATAAAAATTTTTATGTAAATTCCTCATAATATAATAAATGTTTTGTAAAAATTTCAGCTTAAATTAATTCAGAATTAGAAGATTAAAAATAAAGCAAAATTTCAAAAGGGTGGGATGCTATCAGCGTCTCATTTTCAGGGTATTTAATATTCATATTTTTTTGAGGGGCCAAATAGTGGAATTTGTTCATGAAATTTGATATTATAGTATTCCATTATATATATTGTAACCCATATTTTTATTTTGACAAAATAACATCACTAAATTGATTTTAATCAACCTCAAAAGGGGTACTTGGTAAGGTGTTCTGTCAGTGCATTGTTTATCCGAATTCTATTGTTTTCAATGCAATTGAATTCATGCTAATACAATACATTAATTATGGTTGTATGGGGCAGATAATGCATTTTAAAATCGTGCAACTCATATACAAAAATTTCAAATTACAAGTGCCCAAATTGTAATCATTCAAAGAAATCAAATTGAACTTAAATTGAGTTACAACAACTACCTGCTTACCTTACTTAATTAAATAATTTGCATAGCTCTCATACTCTAATTTCCACCTCTAACAAAGCCTTAATTCCCTATTAAAATTTTTAGCAAACCCTTTTGAATTAGGGTTTGAAATTCATTGAAGATAAATCAACTTTTGCATAATATTCTTTCATAAACACCGTCACCATTTAAAGTAGATTAAGCACTCACCTTAATCTTTAAATTCCTTTGGTGGGTCCCACTAATCAACAATACTTCACCATGTTTGGGTGACTACAACTTCTTGATCTCAAGAGAAAATACATCCTATGGGACACTAATTACTTGAATCAACATTTGTAATGGATCACTTGAAGCAAAATTGTCTAAAATGGAAGATTGGGATAATGGGGAAAAGGGTTTATGTTGGCTAGCATGGGCTGGATGATGAAAATGCTGAAATGGGATGGGCATTGCAAAAACACACTTTTTATATTGTTTTTGTTTTTGGTAGTCTATGCTCCACCCACTTCTATGTACATTCACTCTCTTGAATTTTCAAAATGCCATCAAATTATCATTTTTTACACATATGAGTCATCCATTTGATATACCATATACCCAAATCAATTTCCCATCTATTATTTCCATAATTTAATCATTTATTTTTCAATTAAATGTGATTAAATTAAAATTTTTTAGAAATTATCGGTAACTCAGTTTTTCGGCTTCCATATGTAATTTTTAATTTTTCTTCACCTATTAATTATTCATTAACATATGTCCTCATCATCCTCACATTAATTTAGTTATTTCATTAATTTATATCATTTTTTATAATAAAATTCCTCAAAAATTCAGTTTTACAGTATGTTGCACTATAAAAATTACCAAAACTTTACAATAGTGAAAATTTACATTTTTGAAATTTCCAAAGCCTTACAAATCCTATCTCCTTCTAGACCTATCCATTCTTCTCCACCTACCCAACACATTCCACAAAGTCTTGAGAGCAGGCTTCAAAATATTGAAATGTTTATTGTATCTATGACCATCAGAATGGATTCATTGGATAAAAAGATGGATACCTTATTCTCTTCAATGGAATCCATCAAAGGTCAAAATAAGCCAACTCTTCTCTCACCAATTAAAAACATTCACTTAGCTTCTCTATCTCATCATTCATTTAACTCCTCTCCTACTCCATTCTCGCCACATCACACTTCTCATAAATCTCCACCTCCCACTCATCACATTACCTTAGATCCTCCACTAGAATCTCCTAAGTCTAACTCTATGTCTCCTATATCTGATTCAATGATCTTAATAAGTAAAATTTTTAAATCTTTAAGATCCATCTTAAAGAAACATTCATCCCAAGAAAATCCCTCTTCACCTCCACAAACCATCAATAAGTCTACCTCATTCAAACTTGTTCAAACTTCAAAATCCTACATTCCATCTCCAACAATCACTTATCTCTCCTTCAAACATCAATTAGTACACTTTATTCAAACTTCAAAATCCTCCCTTCCATCTCTAATCACCTCTCAATCACCTATCTCTCCTTCAAACATCAATCAATCCACTCCACCAAAAGTCATGCCCTCCTCATCTAAAACATATCAATTTCAACACCCCAAACTCCCAAAACACAATTCTTCAATTCCTAAAAGTCAAAAACTAAAAATGATCGTAGAAGAAATTGAACATAGACAATTAAAAAACTAAACGACTGCCTTCACTTTTCAATCACAAAATAAATCCTTCACTCTTTTTGATCTTCCTTTTCCAAACTTTGAAGATCAAGATTATCTTGATAGCATCATAATAATGAAGGGTCCAACCAAAAGTTTCAAACCCAAACCTCTTCCAGATGGAGACAAAATCATTGATAAGATACTAAATGAAGAACTATCACCAAATACTACTCCTTCTATTGAACCTTCTCCTTCTACAATACTTACTCCTCCTATTGAACCATCTCCTTCTACAACACTTGCTCAACCTTCTTCCAGTGGTCAACCTTCTACAAGGATCAAAGTTTTAGTCTCTAGCCATCTCCTTCTATAACACCTACTCCTCCTGTTGAACCATCTCCTTCTACAACACCTACTCCTCCTGTTGAACCATCTCCTTCTACAACACCTGCTCAACCTTCTACAATGGTCAAAGTTTCAATCTCTAGGCCCTCAATGAGCAATACTCATGGAGTTGAATCTACAACTCTTCCCTCCAGCTCAATCTCCATGACTTATGCCACTCTCAGATATCGAACAGATGCCAATACTGCAACAATTTGTCATGGCAAGCCTCCTCCATATCCAGAGCTATTAGATGACAACTATCGAGTAGGCATCAAACTCATTTTCAATCATGAAATAGTTCTAGATCCCCTCATGCTGACTCATACCCTCTATAAGAGATGGATAATTTCCAACAAGGAAGCACAGGCTCAAGGAATACTTCTTCCTCATCCAATACTAATGGATCCTGACTATATTAGGTGAATTAAACTTGTCTCTCATATCCCAAAAGCTCTTAATGTGAAACTCCCATTAGATAAATGAAGTCATTTCAAAATTGTGCTCTAATTTGGAGACATTGATGTATTTTGCCATATAATGCTTATTTCTCACATCAATGAAATTATTTTTGGCTATATTCTTTTTAGTTATCATCACTTGAAATTTTAAGTCTCTATTTCCCTTTTAGGATTTATCCTTTTAATTTTGACAAAAAGGGAGAGAAATATAGTGTAACTTGAGTAAAAATAGAATAGAAAATAGAAAAATACGGAATAAAACCCATAGTAGCTACTCAAGGAGAACCAAACCACATGAGCTAAAACTTAAAAATAATGCACTAAGTCTGGGGGAGCCATAATACATTTAACCATGCATAAATTTCATGTGCATTTACACTAATGAATATTTTTACTCTCTCAAAAGGTATTTCACTCAAATGTATTTTCATCATCAAAAAGGGGGAGAATGTTGAACCAAATAGTGTATATGGCAAACAACCAAGTTTTGATGATGAACAACAACATATGAGTGAACATTTGTGGTACTAACAATTGTGTCCCCAAGTATTGCAGAACAGATATAAACATACAAGGAAAAACTCAAATGGAGTAGACAACATACACAACAAATGCATTGGCAAGTGAAATCCACTAAACTGAAAGAAGACAAGAATGCTTACAAAGAATGACACTAAAACTTTGAAAAAAAGTCATAAAGAATATCTGTAGCCATGTTGTTTAAGCCTTAATGAGTGATCAAATATATATCCTACAGATAAAGTCAGTATCAGAGAGCATCTGCCTCAGAAAGATTCATACAAATCATTCATCGAACAAGTTAGATAAACTACCTATACTTAACATTATCCGCAACACAAAGGCAAATTTAGCTTGTAGAAATAGAAATGAAATGGAGCTGAATTCAGACAAATGAAGAGCTAAAAATGGAGTCGAATTATTCAAGCGTTTGTCTCCCATATAAAGTCTATATGAAATTGAAGATGAACAAGGAACTTGTCTGCAATCCTCTATAGAAGATACAAAAGATGAAGAAGAAGCACCATAATAACTATAGATGAACAACTTTGTCTGCTGACTTTGTCTGCAAGTTCATCTTCCACTTGCAACAGACAAACCATCGGACAACTGCTAAAGAAATGTATTGTCTATGCCTTAATGACTCATCTGTTACATGTAACATACAAACCATTAGACAAACTATTGGAAAAAAGGATTCATCTATGCCTCATAACTTTGTCTGTCACTTATGATAAATAAACCAACAAACGAACTATGTGAAAGATTTCATCTACGGCTTGGAACTTCATCTGCAGATCTCTATAGACAAACAATAGACAAAGTCATTTTGACTACCATGAAGAAATTTTGTCCGTGCAAACAAGAGTCGTCTATTACTTACAACAAAGAAACTAACAGACAAAGCTACTTCGTTTGATGAAAGAAAATGTCGTCTGATAAAAGAATTTTGTCTAAAATATGATAAAGAGAAGAACTTCGTCTGCGCTTTTGGAATTTGTCTATCACTTACAACAGATAAACTAGAAGATGAAGTCAAATACTACAATGAACTCAGAAGACAAAGTCATTTATTATTTGAATATATTCAGAGCTAATTTGTCTATTACTTACAAGAGACAATCCTAGACTTGATCACGCAAATTCCTCAGATAAAATATGGCTGAATCTCTTTGGCATATCATGATGAGTAGAAGCAACTTGTATTAGACATCGCTAACTGCACTCTCTGGTCAAGCCTTCATTCGAAGCAGATTCTATTAAACAAACCAGACAAATCTAGCTTAGTTGAAAATGGAAAGAAATTCGAAGGAAAGAAGTCTTTACTATGATAAAGGTTGAAACTTTAAGAGGCAACATCCCTTAAGGCTTAATGGGCATCTTTCCAAAATAATGAAAGAGTCAATCACATAGAAAATTCTTTATTCGATGTTTGCTAAAACTGAAAATGTATCTTCTTCAAGGATGGTGCTGCAAGCTTTTCAGCTATAATGAGTTTATCAAGAAGATAGCTTTTCAATGGGAGAAAATACCGAACGATCTTCAACATTCAAAGAAAGCAAACTACCTCCAATGGATAAAAATTTTTGAAGCAATATAAAGGTAGTGCGGTGTCAATGAAGAAGGTTGAGGAAGCTAAGAGAATAATAAGAATAAAGCTTAAACGATTACCATCTCTCAATCAGACTATGCTTCCTCTTGGATAATCAATATTCATTGCACTAATAGACAATCAGCCTAAAATTTCTATCTTAATTATATATCTAGAGTATTGATATATAATGTGCTTCAACGAGATATCATTTTATATGAGTCTAAACTATGTATAAATCAACCTAGTAAAAGAGGCATTGTAATGTACAAAATGAGTATTGTTAATCAGCTATGTGAGTTTGTGGTGAGCTCAAGAAAACCACATTGTATGAGTTATTGGCGAACTCTGGAAAACCAACAAGTTTGCTAGTAATCTTTGAAACCAGTGAGTTTCCTGGTAAGCTTGTGAAAATCAGAAGAGTACTGGGAGCACTATGTTTACTCCCCTAGAGCTGGAATCTAGAAGAGTGCTCGGAGCACTAGTGTATTTCCATTATATGGGATATAGTGGAACTCAAAGCATAATGAGTATGTGCATTTGGAAGAGTTGATATAGGGATAGGGTTCTTGAACCACTAGAAAAACTGTTGTGTGCATTGTCTGGTTGATTGCTTTACTTTGCATGTATCTGTTACATCATTTCATCTCAAATATCAGTTCACACACAACTACCTATCTAAAATAAGTATAGCTAAGAGAAGATGAATCTGGAAGTGAAGTAAACACTATGACTAAACAAATGGATATGAAAACCATATATGTGTTGCATCACTACTTCTCCTTAGCTCATTAATTTTTATTGGGCCATAATTTTTATATACTCAATTCACCCCTCCCCTCTTGAGCTATCTATTACATGGACCAACACACTTTCCCTTGGGAACCAATGGAGCATGGAGAAGGAGAAAAGGAGTTGCAGGTGAAGGATCAAATTTTAGCTTTCGGCCACAAACTTCATCCTTTAAGGTCTGGTCGAAGGATCATTAGAACCAAAAGAGGTAGGGGAAAGCAAGACAAATGACTTTAAATTGGAAGCCTTCCCTCAGCGAGATCTAGAAGGATTAAAAAGGGAAGCCTATCGCATTATAATGAAAGCCAATTCTACAAATAGAGTAGACAGAGAAGGCATAGGATCCAAAACCTTGACTTCCTGATTGGGGAAAGTGCAAGGATAATCTGCAAGAAGACAAAAATTAGTGAAAGAAAAAACATCTAATGCAACCTAGGCTGTGTTGTTCTGATGGAGAGAGGGCATCTGATGAATGGACCTGGCTAATCGCCCAATGAATGGGAAAAGGCCACGGGCTAGTACGCCGACCCACATCCGGTGGTGCTTCTAACATTTGTTACCATCAGAAACAAAGGAAAAGAGTTGTTGCCAGGGGGCACAAGGAAGAAGATAGAAATAACCAAGAGAATTGGGGGCTTCACTAAGAGAGAGGATGAAAGAAAACATGGCGATAGTAAATACGGATGCACAATGAAGATTATGCACCCAGTGGCAAAGAGACAAAATTTATCACCAATTGTTGGGAACCAGTTGTCCTAGAGAAAGGTTATATGAACTAAGAGATGGGCTATGAAGTTGGACAGATCAAGATGAAAATCGCCCAAAGGGAACTGATGGAAAGTGTAATGAAGCCTTTTGGTAGGTGATGAGGAAAAGAGGAAGAATCAAGAACCTCCCATAACATATGTTAAGGGAGAGGGTACTCATGAAACTCCTCCTCTAGGTAGGTGAGATGCATGCAAATGAATTATCGTCCGCCACTGAAGATCTTTGAGAGAAGAAGAAAGGCAAGAGATGATGAAAATAGCATAAGGAAGATGAAAATGACTCCATGGCTAGGATTATATACATGAGGCTATGGAAAAACTGTCTTAAGATTTGTGGAAGAGCGGGAAACTAGAACAAAAGCTGGAAATCACTATCGTACCCATCCCATCATCATAAAAACCTCATACACATGGGCAAATAACAATGTGAGAATGTGCAAGACGGCATGTTAGGTACAAAAAAGGCTGGCAATGGAAGCTTCCTTTTCGAAATTCAAAAAAGTGATAATGAAAAAGGTCAAAGGCGGGATCGATATCTTCAAGCAGGAACAACTCGTATTAGGAAATTCATCAATCAAGTGGAATCATTACCACTGCTAAATCGGAAGTACTCCAGCCATTATTAGTGAAAGCATCTAGAAGCGTCTGCCATCATACAAACTATCCATAATAAATGCATCTAAGATGCCAAAAATACCTACTGATCTAGAGAATGGGAAATATTTGTGGAACGAGAAGTAAAGACTCTTTCAAAAAGTAGATGGGTCCACATGCCCTGGAAACATTGAAGTAGCAAAGGTGCTTTCTAGAGTGAATGGATCCAAGCTCCCCAGAAGTTTTGTACGAGAAAACATTTTTTGGAAGTGGGAGAGTCTGTGGATTGGAAGCATTGAGAAATAAGAGCCTTTTTGGAAGCGGATGGAAGAGGGCGAGCCATTGTGGCCCCAAAGCGTTGGGTGATAGGAGCCTTTAGCAGATGAGTTGGAAGAGTATCCAGTTGGTACTCATGCTAATCAAGAATGGAAGTGCATTCACATCCATGGAGTTTCACCAAAAGATTGTTTAAAAGGAATAAAAGTGACAGTGGAATATGGAAGCATTTGCATAAGTTGAAAAAAAATATTGTAGACCAAGAAGTCATGTAGAAAGAAAAAAATACTTTATTAAAAAGACCTAAAAAGCTATTATATTGAATTCAACTATGAACAAAAAACATTGAAAACTCTTATAAACAAAAGAAACTCCCACGACACCCATATCATAAGCAAGAAGGGAAAAAGTGGGAGGGAAAAGCATGTTGGTAAGAAGGGCCCAACCTATGAAGACAGAATGTCAATGATGGCCTTGAGTGCCTTAATCTGGTGGTAAGCATCCCCAATTCATCCTCTAGAGCCCTTACCCAATCTAGGTCTCTATATGCCCTATGACACACTCTATGAGACACTGATCGAGAATCCTAAGTGATGTGCGAGTAGACCGGTAGAGCATTGTTGTGGATTCTCCTAATGCAAGTATATGTGTCATCAACAAGTAATAAAGTGAAAGTAGGAGATTTTTCCCAAGGAGACTATGTATAACATCCAGGGCAGATGAGGACAGGGAGTGATCATCGGGGCTAGAAAGAGCCTAGACAAGGTGCATGTCCTGATAGGCTTCTAAGCGAAGGGTGATAGGGATGAACTGTCCCACATCGAAAAGGGGGAGAAAGTTCTTAAACTTTAAATTGTGGGCTCCGTGGAAACCTATTGAGGCAACTTTTATGGGAGTTGTATGGGCATCAACCACAAAGGGGCAAATCTGTGAGGACTATAATTGTCCAAAGTAGGTAATACCTCAAAAGTGCGGCCATGGGCTATTACAAATGGTATCAAAGCCGGACCCCCGCTAGTAGAGTGGTTCGGGGATGAACCAGGCAAAATCTGCTGGGCCTGCAACATCCAAGCTAATGAGGGTGGGGAGTGATCGCCAAGGCTACAAAGAGCCTAGACAAGGTATGGCTCCTAGTAGGCTTCTAAGTGAAGGGTGATAGGGATGAGCCATCCCACATCGAAAAGGGGGATAAACTTCTTGAACTTTAAATTGTGTTCTCTATGAAAACCTATTGAGGCACCTTTTGTGGGGGTTGTATGGGCATCAACCACAGCGGGACAAAGCCATGAGGGCTATAATGGTCCAAAGCGGACAATACCTCAATAGTGCGGCCATGGGTTGTTACACTATGGATACCAAATACCAAATTACTCTAACCCTAAATTCTATTTGAACACTCAAATGATGGAAATAAGAGAGAAAAGAAATATAAAGTTAATGGAAATTGACTAGATTATAGATCTAAATAAGTAGAGAATCAATGATTAAGACATCTAGAGTTTCCAGATTCACTGGATTAATCCTATTCAATTTCACTTAATTTAATCAATCAATATTTATTCCTATGTTGATAATGAATTTCTCTTCTATAATTGTTAATATTTTTCAAGAAATAACAATCTATCTTGGTTAGTAAATTTTCTAAATCTTTGTTAAAATTCTGAACTTTCCAAGATGCATTAAGAACAAGAAATTCATATTGTTACACAAGCCTGATGGATACCTCTACCTCATGACATCTTATGGTAGTTAATCATAGTCTAATTCAATTGTTGCTTCTCATCCTCAAATTGAATCACAAATTATGTAGAAAGGGCTGACACACTTTCTCAAGCATTAAACTTAGATTAAACACTCAATATAGATAATGAATAAACATCAAATTGAATTAAACTGAATATTCATAATTCGGCTACATTGTTACCCTAGAACAAAGAGTTTATCTTATAATGAAACTAAAATAACCATTATCTTAAAAATGATTAAGAAAAGAAAAAGAATTGAGAAGGCACTAAGAATTGATTATGCAAAAATTGTCTTTCATGGCAATCCCTCTTCCGAGTCTTCTTCTTACCTCCAAAACTCTCTTCTTGCTAGGTCATGTCCTCCCCTCTCCTTTGCTAATTTTTTTCCTTTTATATTAATTCCCCCAATTAGGGTTAATTTGACCCCCTTATGGATTAAAAACACTAGCATAAAACTTTTAAAAAATTTCAAAAATAGAACATAATTACATAGCTAGGGAACTTATGCGCCTAACTTTCTATCCACTTCCAGCGTGTTGGGCACTTAGGCACCCATATTTTGTCTTTAGTAGCAATATTCCAGCAATTTGGGCTCCTAGTCACCCACTTAGTCTTCAATTCACCATTGTAATTCAGAGGTTTGGGCGCTTAGGAACCCTGATTGGGTGCTCAAGTGCCCAACTTGGCTCCCATGTTCTTGCATCTTTTTAGCTCTCATATTGCTTCATTTTGTGGCCTCCTTTATGCCTTGTCATTCTCAAATTTTCTTCAACTTCTATCATCCTAAAAGGATCACACAAAAAAACATTAATTCTACATGAAATTCTCAAGAATAAATCAAATAATAAGCTCAAAAGATATCTAATACAAGTAAAAAAAAATTCACTTATCAAATACCCCCAAACTTAATATTTTTCTAGTCCTCGAGCAAAATGAAAAATCAAATTCAACATAAACCCAAAATCCTTCATGAAAAAAAATAAAGCACATTGATCATATTTAGTTCTTGGAGACCTCAAAAGATTTCTCATTAATATAGCCTAAGAGAAAATATCAAAATATCATAATGTCTAGAGTTTCAACTCAAATAACATCTTGCCTACTCTTGATTCCTTACGTCTGTGCAGAAAATATAGCCATTATCTTTCAATCACTTTATTAGTTGGATGAATTTATGCAACTACGTATAACATATTCGACTTTTAAGTTCCAAACTCCATACGCTCACTTCTTTCATCATTCTCCACTAACATTGACAACTTACCACCATGAATAAATAGGTCTTTTGGGCTTGTAATGATTGAGTATGTCTAAGCATGATATAATATTCCTAGTGGCTCAAAATTATCTCAACACATCAAACATTTCATGAATTTTCATAGAGCTTTCACATTAATTTTTCATTCCATTTATCCCTTTTTTCAATTCTTTTTGTTCATATATCTATATTTTTGGGCTATATTACTATCACACCCCCAAACTTATTTTCTTTTTGAGTTTCTTAGGATGTAAACCCCCTTTTTTATACAATTCTTTTGCTTTTTCAATTTCTCTTTCTACATTTTTACTTTTTGATTTCCCACACAACTCAAGATTGTTGACCCTAAGGGTTTGGTTTTGATGATTAACACAACTTGTTAATGACTTGAATTAAGCTAATGATATTTTTGCTAAGATTTCATAATTCAGAGGAAGATTCAAAGGAAGCAAGAAGGTTTTAGAGGAAGAAAGGAAGCTTCAGAAGACATATTTCAAACTTCAAAGGAAAGTTCAGAAGTTCTAAAGGTCATAGTTGGTATGCCAGCCAGCTGCGATACCTCTTGTGGGGTTCTAGGGAGAAACATTCTTATTGACCCAAGTGATCCAAACCTCATTTACCTAGCTTGACTTTGATGATGAAATATTTAACCAACTAAGTTTTGATGATGAGTAAAATCAAATGAGTGAATGGTCAAGGTATTGACAGTTTTGTTCCCTAGTATTGCAGCAATAGGTATAAAACATTTTATGGGAAATAACTTTAGTCAAGTGGACAACACCAATGTAGATTATATCAGAGACAAAGATCCAAAGTGGTATATCTATAAAAGAAGAAAATGTAAATGCTCAAAAAAGAAAGAATGGCACTGAAACTTTGAAAAAAAATTTTGAAACACAACCGAGATCAAGAAGAACAAAGCCAATATATATAAAGAAAATTAGTAAGTCTAAAGAGTGTCAACTAAAAACATACGATTGAAGTCTGGAACATTTTCTAAAATGTCTCAGATGCAATGACCAAGCATTCAAGGCTAAATTTTTAGTTGAAGGATATGTGATAAGTGAATTTTATTCACTTATATCATGCCTTTTTTAGTTAACTTTTAGTTTGTTTTTTAGTTATTTCTAGTTGATTTATTGTGTTTATGTTTGTGTTTTTGCAAGCACACGAATGCAATATGTGTAAATAAAACATAGGAATATCAATAAATAACAAAGAAGAATGAAATGGAAGATGGATGATCAATCAAAGGTAGAAGAATGCCTATTAAAGATGGTCCGTAACCTAGTGCTGCGACACAAAAATCCAATGCTGCGGTGCTCAAAATGTTAAAGCCAATGAGATGGATAGAAACTCAATGTCGTAGCATTAAAATCCAGTGCCACGACATTGGATGTGATGAAGGGAAAGCCTAGCATCACTTTGAGTCCATTTTTGGTATACATGTGAGATCTTTCGAATGTAATTATACAATTACACAACCAAATTATATATACAAATCAATATACCACAAGGAAAATGTAGTCGGATCTTACCTTTCAGTCCCAACCTACAAGTGAGATTCTTTACCTGACCTGCTAGCTAAATATTAAAATAAGAAGGCGTGAGTCGAGGCAACTTAGTAAGTAGGTTGAATAAGAGGAAAAATAAACAAATGGGAACAATATGTTCCAAAGTTATCACACGAATAAATACAAGCTAGTGCAATTATGCCATGAGACTCTCTTTCTCATTATGTCCATGCAACACTCTACACTTTTCAAATGTATAATATCAAAACTGTGCCGTCAAGCCACACTAGTCACTCAGCTGTCTTATATCATACATGTGCCCTACGAGTACCACATATTAGAACTATACCATATAGACATAAAAAAAAACCTTATAACAGTGACCTTCAGGCACAACATATTAGGTCACACTTATGCCATACAGGCATAAAACCAATTAAGGGCAATCTATATACTATACTTACATACATCATAATGGGATGCTTCCCATTTCATCAATACATACCTTCACTTAATATAATACATATCATCATAGTCAGGAAAATCTCTTATCCCTTCAATTGTACACACCTTTACAGACTATACAATAAACAAAAATCATGAGATAATCTTTATCCCCATTTTCTATCCCCATTCATATATCCATTTAACAAGAAAAGAATTAGGAATGCACACCATTCCTATCAAACCACACACACACACCTGTAACATTCTTAATCCCATCACATTCACATAATCACATAGCCAATACATATAATAATTGAGACTTAATGGGATATTCAATATCCCCATTCACTCATACATGCCTGGAAGCAACCAACGGGATAATTACTATCCCTGTTCATCATACATACAACTAAGAAAGAGCCTACTTACCTCAATGGAGTATAATTCACAACTCCTCATGTAAATTACAATTTCTCAAGTTGGCTTCTCATCCATGCTTAAGAGACCCATCATAATCAGACGTTGATTCCTTGCTAGAAATGGAAATCCAACTTGTACAAGTATTTTCCACATCCCACAGCAAGGGGAGGAAACATAGCTCCTTAACCTCTCTTTTCATGTCCCAACATGCTATGCTTGCTCCCATTTTCATAGGCAACAATAATGCCTAATTTTGCATAGTTAATTCATCACTAATTCAAGGAATTATTATCTAGTAACAATTTCTTATCAAGATTCATCAAAATCATGCAAGAAAGAACCCTCAAAATGTCCATATTTTAATAATATTCCCCTTGTTAATTATACTAAATCATGTTCAAATTCATAGAATTTAAACTTGACTATATTTCCCCCATGAAAACATATCAATTCATGCCCAATTAAATCACCTATTATTGGCCATAGTTTACAAGTGGTTGCCCTATGAAGAAAATCCAAAAATCAGTTGGGGGAAGATTTCTTACTTCAATTTTGTGGCTTGATTTCCCCCTCACCTCTAATCATCATATAAAAAAATTTACTCCTCATTTCCAGTACCTCAAGTATTAGAGAAGATCACCAGCAAACTAGTTGGTTTTCTTGAGCTCACTAACAACTCATACAATGTGGTTTTCTTAAGCTCACAATAAACTCACTGGTTTTCAGTTTAACCAGAAACTAATACACATTTAAGCACAGGGGAAGATGAGATCTTTTACAGCTCTAATAACATATAAAGATCTTCCCATAATATAAACTTAATGGCCATAAGGATATGCAATTTAAGCTCATAAAAGATAGATGATATTTTAAGCTCTTGGCCATGGGTGGAAGAATTTGCATAAGGTTAGGCTCATTTCATAATTTTTTCCTCTCCACCTTGAATTTTTCCACCTTTTCTCTTTAACTAGATTCTCCATAATTTTGACTATTGGAGAAGATGGGTTCTGTTGAATACAAAAATAAGAGCAACAATGAATGAATAAGACCGTTCAGATTTTTGACGTTGGAGTCCATGCCTTTTTTATTTTTCTTGAGCTGCTACATTGTGGTTCTTTTATAGAGAGGAAGATAAGTAGTTACAGAAATGTCTTTTCTCATTTAACTTGACATAGCTTGAAAACTTGCAGTGCCACCTATTGCTGGAAACGGTGACTGAAACGAGCATGCATAATAAAAGCATGGATGCAGATGACGTTTAGATGCAAGTCACATAAATTGATTTTCCTCTAACAAGTCATGGCCTTTCTCTATCTACATTTGTCTATCATAAGTTACAGATGAATTATCCCATTAGATTATCTATTATTCGATCCTTTGTAAGAGTGATTGGTTTATTATAAATAATAGATGAACTCTAGGTGGCGCAAATGAAGTTGAACTAGTTGATAGACAACCTTTCCTTTGTTTGCATTAACAGACTAAGTGTGATGTTCTTTTTTTTCCACATTTGTCTGTTGGAGGTGACAAAATAATTCTACTTTATCTTGCTTAAACAGACGAAGTGTAATATTCATTTGATGTAAGTGACAGATGAACTTTGGTTTACTTTTTCTTGGACAAATTACTTTGTACTACATCTATAGGTTTGTTTGTAGTAAGTTGCAGACGAATGTGCCTTTGTCTGTTGAAGTTCATTTGTCTAAGTAGCTACTTTGTCTATGTAACTATGTCTATCCTCACTGTACAGCTTCTACTTCATCTTCCACTTTGTCTATCACTTTGTCTAAAGTAAGTAACAGATGAATTTAATTCTGCAAACAAAGTTGAGTTCCTCATTTGTTCTGTATTCTTCAAGCAGCAAATGGAGTTCATCTCTGCAACTTCTTACATTTTTCATTCTTGATTTGTTTGTCTTGGCTCAGTCAAAGTTATACTCCTTTGTCTATTTATCTTGCCTTTTTATCCTTACATGAATCCATTCTTATAACTTTGTTGGTCAGAAAAAGTTTTTTTCCCTTTGTGTATGATTCTCTGTGCAGTTGTTCCTCCTTTTTTATTTGTCTGAGTGCTTGAAGAAATTGCTTTTTCTTACTTTATCTCAGACAAATTTTGTCTAGTCGGTGTAGATAGTTCAATTTTTTTGAACAACTTTATGCTCCCTGACCATAGCTTCATCTTCAACTCCTTTTGTCTTGCATTTGTCTATGGAAGTTTCTCCTTGATGTTAATAAACAAGGAAATGTTAACAAATAAGGCAAGCTCATTGTAGCATCTTTGAAGCCTTATTTTCTTCCATTGCATTTGTTCATGGAAGTTTTCTCTTAGACAATGTAACCTTTTCGTTGCTTATCTTCAAAACCTTTCCTTCCTTCTTTTCCTTCTTCTTCCATGACCTTTAGCAGTTTGATCCGTAGCAAATAATTACGATAGTTGGTTGCAGATAATTATGATCCTACAATTAGAAGTTTTCTACACTTGCTAAGTTGTTAGCTTTTAGATACATTATCAAAATGTATTTTATCCTAATGTGATTTTAACTTTTTATTAAGCAAGGATAATATACATCTTTATTTAAGTACATAATGTGAAAGCTTAAGTGAATATGGTGCTAAGTATGATTTAACAAATTAAAAAATTAATAAGGTTAAGCTCACCATTAAGTGGAAGATGTATGCTTGCATAATTAAACATTCATGATTGTGTGTTCATATCAATTGACATTTATTGATTGATAATTATGCATATGATTGTTAGAGATTTAAGCACACATATATCCTATCTTAATACAAGTTTTGTTATCATCAAAATCATATATAGTAATACCAACAGTTACAATAGTCATGTCCAAACTTAATATTTTTCATTTGGATTGGCGTTCAGCTTGCAACAAACTTCAGTCTCTTATATACAAAAATGAATTGCCATGTCTGGAGTTGAATAACCATGTCCAAAGTTAGATTTTTGGATTTGGAATGGCACTAGTTGCATTTGGTCAGACAATTGACTTCTACTTATGTCTAAAAATGAGTTGTGTATGTCCAAAGTTAATATTTTTGACATGCCTCTTCGACAATAGTAATGCCCAGAATTTAGCACTTGGGATTTTAGGACTTGGATTTCTAGACACAATTGGTTTCTTTGTTCAGTCTTCATTAGTGTCCGAGTCTAGGTTCTATGTTCGAAAAATGGCTTTACACTTCTAGCATCTTGGTTTCTTGTTCAACAATATCCGAACTAATTCTATGTCCGAGATTGGTCACGTGGTGTTCGAAATTGCTTCTTCAATGTCCAATTTTTTTCTTGAGTCTGAAACTTAGATTATTTTCTCCATTTTGAAGCCTTATTTTTGTCTGACTTGGGGTACTTGTCTGAATTACTTTGGTAGTGCATTGAGTCATATTAGGAAGTGGATTTATACACTATTTTTCAAAGTTTCAGTGTCATCCTTTCCCATTTGAGCATTATATTTTCTTCCTCATAATCTAGTGGATCTTGTGTCTAATGTTGTCTTGTATGTGCTGTCCCACTTATGCTATTTCCTTGATACATTGTTCATTACTGCACACTTTGAAAACTTTGATTAGTAGCTTAAACTTTCACTCATGTGCTTTTAGTCGTCATCAAAACTTAGCTAGTTAAATATGTTCATCATCAAAATCAAGCCTAGTAAAGAGGTTTGGTTCAACACAACAGTTAGTCTTGATTACCGAATATCTTAATTATTTGAAGCGATCTTGATGGCCAACATGTTCTACAACATACTGCACAAGGATAATTCATTTCCAAACCTCCATACTTTAATGACGCCAATTATGGGTCTTGGAAAGTGAAAATGCAAAATTTCATAATGGCCATAGATTACTAGTTGTGACTTATCATTGAAAATGGCTAGGTAATCCTCAATAGCAAAGATTAATACACCCCAGAAGACATACACGCTAAAGAAAAAGATGCTAGGGCAAAACAATGTCTTTGCTATGCATTTTCTCCTTCAAAGTTTGATAAAATTTTTATACGCAATTCTAACAAAGATATTTGGGATACATTAGAAATCATTTATGCATAAACTAATCAGGTCCAAAGACCAAAGCTAACATTGATTGTACAAGAAAGGGAGTTACTGTTGGTCCCTTATACAATGATAGCTCAAGAGGGGATGTTGAATTGAGCTTTAAAACCTTTTGGCCAAATCAAATGATTAAAGTGCTGAATGAATAAGTAAAGCAGATTGTACAACACACAGAACAAGATTTTTGTAATGCTTCGGCCCTTCCTAGGTTCCTACTCCCCTTCTCTGAGTCAGTCTCCTCCACAGAACTTAGATTCCACTAATACCTTTATCAACCTGATCAAACACACGTTGGTTTTACAATAAGCTCACCAACCAACTTAAAAGTTTTCCAAGCTATCTAGAAACTTTCACAACTTGTTGGTTTTCAAAGCTCACCAACAAACTTATACCCTTTCAGCAAGTTCCCTACTTGCTTATCTTAATACAAAAATACCAAGAACTTTGCTTGTGTTGCCAAATACTAAAATCAAATGTACAGATTGTTGTCTCCTACTGAGACAGATTTGTACATAAAATTCTAAACCTTCAGTAAATGAATAAATAGTGAGATTAAAAGACTCAAACTCCTTGATTGAGAAGCGATTTAGGCTTTGAGAGCTTCTGATAGAGATGTAGCCATTGGAGTTGAACTTTGAAGGAAGATTTTGAATGCTCTGTGTATTCAGCAATGTTCAATTATTTTCAAAAAAAAGTTATTTTTTTTTTGCTTTTGAATCTCTCTTTTATAGGTTGAGAGAGATTTTTCCATTGCTAACTTTGGCAGACATTCAAACATTCAAAAATATTTTCTTTACCTTACATTCTGTCTGACATCTTGCTTTGCTGCATTCTGGTATCGGTCTGCTACTCTGTAGCTGACTTTTCTCAACTTTCACTTTTGTCACAGGTGTTTTGAAGTTGCTTCTTCAGTTACTTCGAAGAGACGAGTGAGAAAATGATGTCTTGATTGATTTCGAATGTTCTGATTAGTTTGCTTCAAATTCTCCGAAATGATAATAAGCCTTCTTAATTGCAATAGTCTTTTGTAGAAAGAGATTTGGATTTTCTGAACTTCTAATGCTTAAGAAAAGGCGACTCTAAAGCAGTGTTTAATGACTCTAAAGTATGTTTATTGTCTCCGAAGTAAAGCCTCCAAAGCAGGTCTATTTACTCTGAAGCTTTTTCGAATTTACTCCAAAACGTGACTCTAATTCTCTAAAGCATGTCTATTTACTCTGAAGTGTAGTTGATTAAATTTGAAGCTTGTTTGCTTCTTTCCAGAGTGTACTGTCACAATTCCGAAACATGCATGACAACTCTGAAGCATTCTTGACAATTCTGAAGCTTTCTTGATTAACTCTGAAGTACATTATAATGGTTCTGAAGCTTTGCTATTGACTCCGAAGTGTGTCTATCAACTTTGAAGCGTGCTTTGATGTCTCCGAAGCAGTTCCAGTTAACTCCAAAGGTTCTCATGAGGTTTTTGAAGCTTGTCTTGACTAACTCTGAAGCTTTCCAATTAACTCCGAAACATACTTGTAACGACTCCAAAGTATTTTAGTTTACTCTGAAGTAATCCAATTAACTCCGAAACATACTTGTAATGACTCCAAAGTATTTTAGTCTACTCTGAAGTAGTCCAATTTACTCTGAAACATGTTTAGATGACTCTGAATATATTTTTGTTGGCTCCAAAGCATGTCTTCAAGACTTCAAAAATTCTATTTTCTTGATTTAAGTATAGGTGAAATTTATATACTTCAGTTTGAAAGAGCATTTACTTTATGTCTTCCTTTTATCATCATGAAGGTTATTCCCAAGTTGAGTATGAGTTAATATTACTGCAACATACTTGAGAACAGATTGTTAGCACCTTAATGTTGCACTCATGTGTTTTCTCATCATCAAAACATACTTGGTTAAGAATATTCATCATCAAAATCAAACTAGATTCTATGTTCAACATTCTTACCCTTTTTGATGATGATAAAATAGTGAGTGATATACCTTTCAAAACTTGCCTAACAATAAAGTTAAGCAACTTATTTTGCAGATATTTAAAAAAAATTTCTATTGACTCAATTAGTGCAGTTCCCCCTAAATTTGTGCACTGTATTTCATACAATCAAAGATATCAATAGAAATTTTCATTCACAAACCATTTTAGTTTATATCATATTTTCTCCCCCTTTTTGTCATAATCAAAATGTGGAAACAAATAATAGTATGGTAAAAAAAATGCATATATATTGAACTTTTCATTGAAAAATTTTAGATGCAATGAATATACATTAGAGAAATTACATACAAGAAAGAAAAATTACATTGGAAAAAAAAAATTTAAAAGGTAGCAGGTTTATTTGGGTGGTTTGGGTTTTCTCTGGTAGGTCTTAAGAAATACATCTTCAAGAGGTGGAAGAGGTGGCTTGGGATAAAAATGGATCTTTGAGAACTACTACAAGTGGTTCATGAGTGTAAGCAATCGGTCCACAATCTGAAATATATATGAAGTCAATAAGCTCCCTAAACTTTTGGTCTAGCAATTCTGGGAAGACTGGATGAAGACCTTTTAAAATATTTTCTGTGTTTGCATTCATCCTTGTTGTATACGCTTGATAGCACATAGTTATTCTCTCAAAGGGAGCCTTTTTATGTGCTTTGGGTGGTGGAATTCTAGGCTTCCTTTTTGGTTTTGAAGTGGATGGCTAAGATGAAGAAGGCAATGCTTTGGTGGTGGTTTTGGTTTTGGGACAATAGGGGATTTTCTGGTTGTCTTTGGTTTTGGAGTTGGTTTTGGTTTAAGGATAGCAGGTGGCTTTTTGGTTTTGGTAGTGGAAGAAGATGGTTTTCTGGGATTTTTGGTTTTGGAAGAAGGTGAAGAAGGTGGTGGAAGAGGTTGATACCATGATGGAGGTTGTATCTACCTTATCCTTTCTTGGATAAAAGGATCACTCATCTAAGGATATGGGAGAGGCAGATTGTCAGCAATGGCCTCCAAGTTGGCATTGTTGTAGAAAGTGAATTCTTCCTAAGTGAGAATAAAGAATTTATGAGGACCTGAGGGAGATGGAAACTCTTTTCTAAGAAATTTTGACATTTAAAGCATTTTAAGAATTTTCTCAAAGTAATTTTGAAAAATTGACTCTCTATTAGGAATGTGAATTTTGTGGTTCTTTGGAGTCAATGGAGGATCGGGAAGAAGTAGAATCCTATGAACAATCTAAGGATTCTCAAGTTCAGAGAATGGATATTTGAAACGCCCCACCCTCCTAGGGTCCTTCCTCCATTTTACACCGTAAATCCACATGATCATACCATGATTTTCCCATCTCCAAGGTGGGTTGCTTTGATATATTGTTTTTGACCAAATTTCTACAGAAAATTGGACAGAGTCTCCCTTGAACATAGGGCTATCCACCTAGGTACAACCATTCATCACATATTGTGATACATTTTTTTTTATTATAATTAATAAAAGTAAAAATTATACACTCCAATATTTCTTCATTCATCCACACAACATCCTTATAACTCCACAAGCTCCCTCAGGACCGCGGCTGCATCATGACGACAATGAATCCACCACACCACCATACAATTTTCATTCCAAATATACCATACACCTCATACTGCAATATTGCATAGATATGACTATAAATTATAATTATACATTATGAGACATAAATTAATTACAATTTCAATATACATAAGATGGGAATTT
>JAYJMB010078943.1:0-22324 GCA_036873735.1 Pouteria campechiana
TAATCCAAGAAAATTTGAATGCCATGGCCCACTAATCACATTTGCTAGCAATTTCTTCCACTAAACAAAGCTAAAATAGAAGATGGGAGGATAGAGAGAGGATCTCATATTGAAAGAGGAAGAAACAAGCTCTCTTACGTTGGGGAAGATGAGATTGAGGTTGCAAAAGTTATTTTTACAATACTTTGGTTATGGTAGTCTACACTCCATTGAAAATGATACTCATGCACCACACTTGACTTTCTAAAACCCCATTTAATCACCATCTTTGCTACATGTAGGCTACCCATTTGGTGAATCATGTACCCAAATAAATTTTTTATCCATTCTTTTCATAATTTCATAATTTATTTTTCAATTAAATGTGATTAAATTAAAATTTTCTAGAACTTATTGGTAACTCAATTTTTTGGCTTTCCACATGTAATTTTTAAGTTTTTTTCACCTATTACTTAGTAATTAACATATATCCTCATCATCCTTACATTAATATAGATATTTCATCCATTTATATAATTTTTTATATAGTAAAATTCCTCAAAAATTCAATTTTACTGTATGCCACAGTATGCCACATTGTAAAAATTACCAAAACTTTACAATAGTGACAATTTACATTTTTGAAATTTCCAGGGCCATGCACCATTATTTTTTAAGATGCTACTAATCTATTATCTAGGAATATGGTTGCATCTACAATTTTAGCAATAGCTTTGCTACCCAAATTTGATTCTGTTTGGGTTTTAGCTTTTTTCTATGATTGCTAATTATCTTTCTTTGGTTTTCTCCACCTTTCTTCTATGCTTTTAGTTTAAATAAAGTTAAAGTCAAAGTTTTTCTAAGAGCTTGATTTTCTATTTTGATCTGCTCAAGTTTTATGTTGGGGTTTTGGTTAGACTTAAGCTTAGTATTTTCTTGTCTTAATTTGGAGCATTCATAAATTATTCCTTCAAGCTCCCTTTTTATCTCCTTATGTTTGACTTTTAAAGTTTTGAAATTTGAATATATCTTATTTAATAATTTTTTAATATTAGGAGTTTCAAGTTTTGAATTTACCTTGTCTTCATGAATGGACATGAAACTTATTCCTATATGATGTTCTTCCTAGTTTCTTTCTTTGGAGCTGAGCAAACTAGATTATGCTTCATTTTCTTCTTTTGTTTCACTTGAGCTCTCTTGCACCATGTTCTCCAGCATTTTCCATGGTGCCGTAGCTTTCTTCTTCTTTTCAAATTTCATATTATTACAGATATTCTTTTCATCAAAGTAAGAATTATACTTTTTCCTCTTGTCTTCTTGATTTTTATCTGGTTCTGGGCAATCAAACTTTATATGCCCAAGCTTGCTGCAATTATAACAGATTGGAACCCCTTTTTTCTTATCTTTACTCTTGTTGTTGCTTTTGGAACTATTTCCAAATCTTTTCTTCTTAATTATATTTATGAATCTTATGGTTATCATTGTCATATCCTTGTTCACTACAAATTATACCATAAGTGTATGATGTCAAGTTTTGTAATATAGTAATGAGAAAGTATCGTCTCCACAGGGATTGTGTATCTCAATTAATTACTATGTATTGCAATAAACAATCATAATTTTATCTAAAAAATCAAAGAATGTGAGTTTGAATAAGAAATATAAATAAACAATCTTTTGGTAGATTGAAATCAAGGTATAGAAGCATCTAAAGGATTGACTTCACTTATGCTTCAATCATGGTTTCCTCAACTTATTATGTATTGATTATTTTTATCAATTTATAAATCAAGAATCCCAATACACTTAACCTCATCTCCCGAGTGCCAAGCTAAGTATCTACTCTTGATATCCCAATTTCAATATCATTATAAAAATTAAAATATTAAGAATGAATTAAGACTTATGGTTCTTTTGAATAATCTCACAAAACCTAAAAGCATTCCCAAGTCATCTAGCATTACATGTCATGATGTTTAGATCCCATTCATAATTACCTCACCCAAGTGTCAAATCCTAAATCCAATATAATTCCATAAATGCCTAGTAGATTAAAAGCTGTTGAGTCTCATGCAAGTATACATGATAACAAGTAATATAAATGAGTTGAGTTAAGTATCGTTCCCATGAAGAAGTATGTTGTTACACACTAAGTACCAAACTTGTATCAAATTAGTAATATTTGATCAAGTGAATTTAAGTAGATGATATAAGAACTAAATCTAAAAACAATGAAACTAATAAATTGTAAGAGCAAAAGAAGAAAGATCAATGAATGAAATATTTAGGGATTCAACTTCATGTAGCAAATTCACTTATATTAATGAATCGAATTTAGTAATTTATCATTTCTTTCATTGGCAATCAGATGCACTAAAGTATTATAACGCCTGTGGTGTTTGACATGTGAAGATGGGTAGAGTTTGCGCGATAAATTTGATAAAATTCACTATTTTGAGCTATACATAAGTTAATAAGAAGAAAAAGAACTGAAATGGTAAATTTAGGAAAAAGCCTAATTGTGAACAATATGAATGGCCTAAAATGGTCATCATACATATTGTAATGTGTTGGAACATTGTATTGGGCATTGTATGTAATTTGATATGAAAATGGCATATAGAGTCATTTATAGCAAAAAAAAATTAGTTAAAAAGAATTGAATAAGTGATTTTTGGTAATTGACCTCAAATGAAGTGGCGAATAGCATGAAGATGTTCCATTTCATGTGCATGAGGTGTGTGAAGTGATTGGTTTGATATTTGAAGTATTTTTTGTGAATTGGAACCATTAATGATTTTTATAAGTAAGGGTTTTGAAATTGAAAAGCTCATTGTAATGAATGGGTGATTATTTGAGTTTGGGGGTGAGATTTAATTTCTTAAATGAGTAATTGAGGATGATTATGCATAAAATTAATGGAAAATATAATAATTTAAAGTCTAATAATGATAGATGAGAGAAAAAGTGGAAATTTTGGAAGAAAACTAAATGAGCATAAGTGTGTATTATGAAAATGTTGAATTCGAGAAGTGGGTTTATAGTGATTGATTGTTGACATGGTTAATGGACTATTTAGAAAATGCGTTCAACATAAAAGTTGTAGATTATGATATTATGTCTCTAATGAAAGAGAAATCACTCAATTTCGATGTCATATGAGGAAGTTATGACTAATATACCGAAGTTGTTCTAAATGATAAAAAAATAACGAGATGAATGTTATGGGTCACATTTGTTGGACTCTTTGACTTATTTGGAGGATGATTTGGAAAATGTTGTTAATAGAACAGTTGTATCCCTTGAAGTTATATTTCCAATTCCTAAAAAATCAAGGCATTTGGACATGATATGAAAAATTTATGCTTAGATTACTAGAAGTATATTGGGATAACAGGTTAATGTCGCGACACAGGAACTAAATGTTGCAACGCAGAGAATCAATGTTACATCATAGGTTAATGTCATGACACAAGAACTCATTATCGTGACATAGAGAGTCAATGTCATGACATAGGTTTTCTATATCGTGACACTAAGCAGTCAGGGAAGTTTGTGTCGCAACACAGGTTTTCTATATCACAACACAGGCCTGATGATGTGTCAGAGTACCCAGAAAATCTGACTTTTTAAGCTTAAAACCCATTCCATTTTTCATTTATTCCATCCCCTTTCTTCATCTTCTTGCCCTAACTTTGGAACCTATCTTGTTTAGCCTAAATTCATGCATTTGAGCTTTGGAAATCCCTTGTTTAAGTGGAGAATCATGCAAGCATGTCCCTAAGCCCGTGTTTTAGAATTTTGGATGGTTGCAAATGGAGGAAGTGTCAAATTCCTACAAGTGGAAGGGGCTAATGGTAACTTTGGATGTGGATTCTCATTCATGGATGGAAGATACATCTAGATTCCATGGTAAGCCAATTTTATTAATCGAAATTGTGATTTTTATTAACTAGGGTTTCATATGAATTGTAAGCAATGACTTTTGGGCAATAATTTGTATGGATTCATGTGTAAAACCATAAGGGATATGATTAATCCATGGAGAATAATGGTTTAAAACAGAATTGGATATGAGAATTTGGGGTTTGCTCTGTTAGGGTTTGAAGTAAACCGTTAACAGCAACTATTTGGAGGAATTGGATATGGATTGATGTGTGAATCATGGGGAAGATGATTAATCAGTTAATTATAGTATTTTTGACATTAGATGTGAGAAAATTGAATTATGTTGTGATCCATGAAGAAAATAGTATTCAAAGTGAATAATGAATTGGGGATTTCATATATAATGACATTATGCAATGGTTGGAATGGATTAAGAACTCAATTAACTTAGTGTTACGGAGAATTCAATGCTAATTGAGTTGTAAAGCGACTGTGTATAATTGGAAATAGAATTTAGAGGTTATATCTTAAGAAAATGTTAAGCAATGTATGTGTAACAAGGATAAAAATGGAACAACATTACAAGATTTGTCATCTTTGGAATGAATCAAATAATTTTCATCTTTATTGATGATCCTCGATTGATTACACTTGCTGTGTATATCAAAAAAATTGTATGTTCACATCCCGGACCACAAGTGGTCTTAATTACATCTCCACAATGGAGAAAACCCTTGATTAAAAGGAAAAGTACGATGCATCCTAAAAATCCAAAAATAAAACACACACTCTCTCTCTCTCAAAATAGATGTGTGCTGTCTTTGGGATCGCCATGCACATTGCGATGACTTGATATTTAGGAGATTGCCTCAAGTCAATGGATAGATGGGATGACGCAGTTTTAGACTGGGTTGCTGGACATTGGGCCAACTTAGAAAATGGGTGTTTTGATCTGATTGGTTTGTCCTAGGTGGAATAAAGATCGAGTGATCTCTATTGTGTTTATACCTGAAAGAGATCAAAAGAAAACAGGTGACCTAGGTTTGGTATGGTTTAGCCTTCTCTCATTGCCCATGAGTAGCTTAGGAAGAGTGGCCAACTTAATTGGGTTTAGCTCAGCTCTCTCAATTACCCATGAGAAGCATAGGAAGAGTGGGACCAAGATGACTGGATTTGGCTCGGCTCTCTCAATTACCCATGAGAAGCTTAGGAAGAGTGGGCCAGGTTGACTGGGTTTAGTTGTTTTGATGAATGGTACATGCTAAGGTTTGAATCAGTGAGTCATGACTTAGTGACTCGGTGAGTCACGACTCAATGACTCAGTCCTAGACTTAGACTTTAAGATAAGTCAATGAGTACTGTTTGCTAAAGTTTGACTTAGTGAGTCATGACTCAGTGACTCAGTGTGTCACGACTCGGTGACTCGATCCTAAACTTAGGCTTTTGAATGAGTTGGCAAGTGGTGTTTGCTAAGGTTTGACTCAGCGAGTCATGACTCAGTGACTCGATGAGTCATGACTTAGTGACTTGATCCTAAACTTAGGCTTTTGAATGAGTTGGCGAGTGGTGTTTTCCAATATCCCATGGAAAACTGCAAGCGGGCAATCTCTGCCGTTTATACTTTGAGAGATCAAAGATCCAGACTACATGAATTAAGCCTAATTACACTTTAAGTTAATTAAGCCTAATCATGATTAACACTAATGACAGTGATTAGTGTTAATGATAATTCTTAGTTAATTTAACATATTGTCATTAATTTCCTAATTTATGGGGCAGTTACGTGGTTTAATCAGGGTTTAAATAGGTTTTAATATGTTTAGAATGCCTAATTCAGTATTATCCTATTGTCCATTGGTCATATGGGACCCACCATTACCATAGCACGGGTGGGACCCATGTGTGTCCCGTGGTAGGACCATGGCAGAGTGCCCTCAGGTACTAGAGAGAATACTAGTGGCCAAAGGCCACCAGTGTTAAGTGAGGCACCTGCCTCTTGAAGATTCCTCAAGCTCCTCCCCCAAGTTCCAAGAGAATTCTCCTTCCAAAAGTCCTCCCCGCTCAAGAAGAGGGAGGGGTATTTATAGGCTTGAGGTCCTCTAGGGTAGTTTAGGAATTTCAGCTCTAACATGGGGGCTTTTTGGGCATTCCAGCTCCACCATTGGGGCATTTTTGGGAACTCTTGGAAAATATGTCCAGCTTCACCAGTAAGGGTATTTTGGGAATTCCAGCTCCACCATTGCGGCATTTTCGGAAACCCTTTGGAAAAATGTACTCAGCTTCACCAGTGGGGGTATTTTGGGAATTCTAGCTCCAACATGGGGGCATGGGCATTCCAACTCCGCCATTGGGGCATTTTTCCATTTGCGCTATTGGTCAATCCCAATATTTTAATTGATTTAATTAAAATATTCTAACTAGCGTGGATTTGAGAAATCAAATTAATTGCATGCATGTCCAATATAGGTACCGTGCAATTAACTTGTATGAATAAGTCACAAAAAATTTGAATTCTTTTTTGTAACATAGCCCTTGAACATTTATTTTCAAAAGTCTACCTTTTAAAGTTGATACACATATTAATTTCAGCCTCCAAAATATTTTGTATGACTATGATCCTTCATTTGCTCACCTCGTCAGCAGGATTGCTGAGTGGCTTGCTATTGCTGCTCGTTTTGTGTCTACACCACATCAGCTGCCCGCCATCCTGGCAAAACATGCCAACATGGATGAAAAGCCTAGGCTACACAACACATCAGCCGAGGCCACCTCCTCCGCATGCTATGTCAGTTGCTCCTCAACTGCACGCCACGTCGGCTGCTACTCGTTTTCCTTATCATTGGCTACGTAGGATCATGTTGCTCGGTTTCAATCTGGCGAAACAAAAGTCCTGTGTGATTTCATGAAGCCTGTCTAAGAAGACAGGCAGGAGAGTGGTCGGCTGAAGACACTTCGTTCAAAACCGCGCAGCTGGACTTGCGCAGGTGACCGTCTTTGGCTGGTGAATGAGCTGCACGACCTCACTGTCCGCTGACAAGCTTCGGTCGCATGATGGGAGTCACCTTCCTCTCCTGCACGCCGTCAACTTCTCCATAGCACGTCGTTCAAGCAATGTTGGACTGCTTTAGCCACCTCTGCTTGTCGCCGGTGACGAAAACGGAAGCTGCCATCGCAACCTCCTAGCTGCCGAGTGGGGCCGATCTGGGTTCGCTGTCGTCGCTTGCTGCCGACAACCATCAGCTATTGCGTCCCCAATGAACTAGCCTTCTTCATCTCTGGCTGTTGGAGGCGTAGCATCAATCATCTCCATTTTTTCGACAGAGTGGGAGAAGACGCCCTGTTGCTGCTTCCTGCACTGTCATCGTCAGTCTGTTGGATGACCTATCCGCTCCAGTCAAGAACTCAACAATGACTTCCTAACCTCCAAAAACTCCTTGCCATGTTGGATCTCCGCCCTTGTTCGCCAGAGGATTTGGATGAAGTCAGAAAAGCCCGTCCATTTTGGCCACAACTTGTCTTTGCAACGCTGCCGTTCTACCATCGGATGACCGATTTGCGCCTTCCAAAAAATTAGCTTCATTCTTCTGAGTCTGGTGCTACCCTCATTCCATCGAATCCTTACTCCCATTAACCAAGAATATCAAAAAGGGCATTCAAAAACCCAACATCGTTCTTCCTCGCCGCCGGTGATGGGTTGCTCCTGTGGCAAACTGACCTGGCTTTCTGCCATCTCTGATTTTTGTCGTCTAGCCAGTCTCTACTTTTCGATGGGGTGGGAGAAGGTCACTGCTGCCGCTTCTTATGGTACCGCCATCCGACCACCGGAACATCAATTTGCTTCAGACAAAAACTCAATGTCTCCGTTCCGACGCCGGTGTTGATTTTGCTGCACCAGATTATCTTCTCTAGTCGCCAAAAATTTTGATCGAATAAAAGTAAAAAGGTTGGTTTTAGCCACAAATTGCCATTGCGACGCCACCGTCTGACCACCAGACGATCGATCCACTTCGACCATAATGTCTCCGTTGTCATCCTGATGCTAGATAATCCATTGTCGTGCCGAATCCCTGCCTTCAGTCACTGGAAGATGTAGGACAGGGTTGCTGAAGTGGCCTTCTTCCTCGTTGCCAGCGATACTGCTGTTGTAACCTTCTCACTATCGAGCAGGACCGGCTCAGATTTTCATTCTCTGCTCACCACTGATGGCCGATGGAGTTGCCAAATTGCTCAAATGGAGACGATGATGGGCAGGGTCGGCCAGGTGATGCCGATATCACCAGATTTGAAGTTGACATGTGAGCTCCTCACATGGCAGAGCGCGTAAGCGGAGCCCCCCGCTCTTCCCTACCATTTTATTTTCTGCCATGGGTTTTGTTCAGGTCCCTATAAATGCCCCCTAGTGGTTGATAATGTGGGTAATTGTGTAGCTGTACAAGCACATTAACAGGCACAATTGATTTATGTATCTTGGAAACTACTAGTAGAGGAAATTAAGCAGCTTTTGAACCATGGGATTATAGATTATCTATATGAAATTACAGTTTTATGAATCTCAAACTCACTTAAGAGAAACACTACTGCTTATTTCTTCATTTGGAAACCCATCAGAAGACTTTTTCCACCTTTTCCATTTTTGGTTGGCTTTTGAATTAAAGCTGCTATCAATAGCTTTATTTTTTTCTTTATAAGCCCTATTTTTTATCGAACAGAGACTCATTTCAAGCAATCTCCAACAACGGCTCTTCAACTTTTGATGGGTTCTCTTAGAACTCAAGAATACTCCTGCTCCCTGTTTCTGTTGAAAGGGGAAAGGAGGAAGCTAGTCCTTTGAACAATCCTGTGCCCCATCTTGGTGCTATCGCGGCTTCCTTGTTGCAATGTCATTCTCTACAAAATTTTGATTTCTTCTCTGCTATTGCTACCACTGCTATTGATTATCTCGATCTTGTAAATGTTTTTTGATTTCAGATTCTCTACCATTTGCTGGCAGGGAGAAGGCTTTCTTTACTCCCTTTACTGAAATAGGAAAACTCATTTCCCTGTTCCATATTGCCGTATGTTGTCACAATGACCAACTCAGGGGACCGGAGATTTTTTAAGAGATTTTATTTGCTGACGTCCTTGGCCGCATAAATCTCTCAGCTTGGTAAAGGCAGGCAGCATTTTCATCACATTTCTCCTTCGAAATTATTATTATTTCATTTTATTTAAAAGAAATTTTTTTACTACTCGCATTATCCCACCGGTGATGGGGAAGAAGATGCTCTTTCGGTCATAAGTTGTTCTGAACAGGCACGCTGACTCACGCGGGCAAATTGATGCGGCTTGAGCGCGAGCTAGCATGCTAGTGGGAACGGGGCTCGCATACTTTTGACATGGACTAGAGTGAAGCATGGATCAGACGCACTTGCAAGCCAGTGAAAATGAGGATTAAGCACGCCGCATGTTGGTGGCAGGGAGTGACAGTGCTGTGCGGGCCTATTCTACTTGGCCTGGCATGGCTGGGTTAAGGCCTGATGGGCCTTCTAGCTGGACTGGCCTAGATGGGCTAGAGGACCCCCCCTCATTTTATTTTAAACCCAAAGATTGATGGATGACCAAAAATCCCCCAAATCTCATGATGCTTGCAAGAGGGAGAAAAATCCCAAAATTCATGGTTGTGTTGGAAAATTCTCAAAAATTCATGAAATGAATCCAACATTAATGGGATAAGCTCAAGGCCCATTTTAGCAACACACACACATTTCTTTTTTTTTTTTTGGTCATCAACTACCTCTTCATATCTTGAACAAGGCACTTGTTGACATATTTCCTCTCTCTTTCATTCTTAACAGATATGGATCCTCACAATAGAGTGGCTTCTCCATCCCTTGTTGGCTCAATTGGCTGTGTGGACTTCACCAATTCTCCTATTAGAGCGGATGAGTTTGGCTACGTTCCTTGGAATATTGATTCAGTCTTTGCTGGAGAGCATAATGTAAATGACCAAGATGAAGCAACATCAATGCAACCTACGACAGATAGTTCTGTTCAGAATCCTCCCACCACTGAAGCAATTCTTTCATTTGATGTTACCCTTGAGCCCGATGTAAGAGTATCAGGAGATGGATCAGAAGAAGGACAGATCCTTGTTCCACCACAGTTCAAAGGGGAAGTTCATATTGCAGCTCAGTGCCAAGGGGAGTTCATATAGTGCCAAAACGCTAGTCGCTACGGAAATGGAAGAAGCAAAAGAAAGTTGGTGACCCTGACCTTCAAAGTGCTATCCATTATTATCAGGTTAAGGAGATAGACAGAGGCTTCTTTGTTTGGCTAAGTGCAGAGCTCCTAAAGCAAAAGCTTCCTGGTTTTGATAGCAATATCCCAGGTCATTCACCAATACGTCACTTTTTCATGGTAGATATGAAGAGTAAAGAAAGCCCTTTTGCTCTTCGCTCTCAACCTTTCTTTATACATAGAAAAGATGTTGAGAGCGCTTATCTATCTGCTAATGCCTTTGCGTACTATGATGAGAAGGACCACTTTGATGGCTATTTCCTATCTCCCATTAAAGAGATGTTGGATCCTCATGAGTACTCTGTGGAGACCCCTTGCTAGAGGGCAACAATTCTTGAGGGTTATAAGTTTGTTACTGATGGAGAAAGAGGCCGGTTCAAGGGTGGCTTACCAAAGAACAATTTCTTCAAACCTTGGGCAGAGCAGATAGCAGCGACACACAAAAATTTCCTTTATCAGGCTGGCATTTATGACGTGATTCTATGCACTCATGGTCCATTCCACCGACACATGGAAGCCATGTGTGGCTTCATTCAGTTCTGGTCTCCGACGACCAATTCTTTCCATTTCCCTTATGGTGAGATGAGCATCACACTGTGGGACCTTAATGTCGCCTATGGGTTACCTATCATTGTGGAGCCTTTTGATTTGTACCTCCTGCCAAATGAGGATTTTAGAGAAGGCAGCTTAGGTTATCGCATCTTGAACATAATGAGTAAGTTAAGATGGTCTGGCACTAAGCTTTCCTGGATAGGCTGGGCACAATTATTTAGAAGGATTTCCAATCCCAATGCTCGAAAATGTAGGATTCCAGCATCTGAAGATTGGGCAAAATGGAATATTGGGGCTGATGAAGCTCTTTTGGGCAGTATCACCTCAGAGGAAAATTTAGTTTTATTCCTTATGTTGTGGCTTTCTATTATCATTTGTCCTTCATCAGCGCATGATCATTACATTAACTCCTTATGCTTAATGCTAGCTCTTCAGCTTGCCGAAGGTAAGAGACTATCCATGGCTCCTCATGTATTGTGCAACATCTATCGTGGGCTGAATGACATGGTCTTACACCATTCTGGGCCAGTCGTGTGCACTACTTACTTCCCAGTCCACTTCTTTAAAGCCTGGTTAGGACTTCATTTTCCCTAGATTTATAGGGTTGACTCACCAACTCAATTACCTGGTGAAGGCTTATTATTAGGGAAGTTCTTGACTGCCTTTTTTAGGAACATACGATTTAATAAAGTGATGGATCGGTTAGTGAAACTACACAAGTTTTATCAGGAGATGTTTCTATTTGCTCCAATCAATAATCCTTTGGGATATGAGGTGAAAGGTAAGGACAAAACCTTCGGCAAGATCAACAAGTTCATCATTTCTTTGCAAGCTTGCATGCTTCCTCTTCAAGAAGGCTCCAGGTTTTGGGTTGAACCATATTTCCCGAATTGTTTTGCCAGGGAATTTGGTTACGACCAAGAAATGTTGGGTCGTGTCGTATTTATATCTTGAGAGCAACGTATAACAGGGGTGGTTGGTCCAGCCTAGTGGTACCCACTGTCGCTCTACATTTAGAGATTACAATGTTTTCTTGCCTGGCCTGACCCAAAGAGTTCATGTGACCAAGGACTATGCCTGGTGGTATAGCACCAATGGAGGCAAAATCAGCAGGGCGATACCCCCTAATTGTGGTATGTTTGCTTACCATCCATTGGCATCCTCTTTTGTTTTTGACATGCCCAAGAATATCTTCTTGGGAGCACAACGGGCGATGGATTTTGAGAGGCCATCCACTTTTCCACAAAAAGTTTTATGGTTCGATGAATGTCATCCTCGATAAAACATTCATCGCATTGATCCCAGTCACATTGGGTGGTGGGGTTATGGTGAGTAGATATACCCACAGGTGAGAAGATTTGGATGGAGCCGATAACTCCTGAGCCGGCCATTCTTGAGTTGGCTCCTTATGTCTCTCTAGATTATGCTGAGCAAACTGCACCAATCAACGTGCCTCTTTTAAGGGAGGAGATGACCAAAGTAGAAGCTAATGCAAAGGCAAGGTTGGAATAGTACTTGGCAGATTGTACTCCAGTATGATTCCATGGTAAGGCTCCTCGGGTTTCAACTCCTTTAAGAACAAACTCATCTCAAAAGAAAGAGACTGAATCTAGTAGTGCTGTTGGAAAGCAAGATGAGGAGGACAACATTATCCAAGGATTGTCTGAGGCTCCTTCTCTGAGAGCGACCAACAGTGTGATCTTGCACCGCGGAGTAGCTCCTTCGGTTCTGGCTCTCAAGAAGAGTACAAAAGTAGCAGCGAGTGAAGACGCTCCTACTCTAGTCATCAAGAAGACGATAACTGATGAAGCGGTTCCTGCTCCAACTGTCAAGAGCAAGGAGGCGGTAGCTAATGATGAAGTTCTTGTCCTAGCCATCACAAGGAGTAAGAAGGCGATAGCCAGTGAATCGGTTCTTGCTTTACAAAAAAGAACCACTATTTTTGGGATTTCCACCACAAATCGAAGGAAGAAGGCCAAAGTAAGTCGGAAAGTGCCTAAACCTCTTCCTGGGAGCTTGCTTCCTTGTGAGACAACTCCTTCTACCCCGTCGTCTTCCAGACTCGTTGAGGCATCAGAGCAATTGGTAGCAGGGCATCTGGTAAGGAAGATACCGAGATTGTTGCTGCTGAAGTCATTCTTATGGAGATGCATACCAATCAGTTAGACACTGTCAATGCATTAGTAGGAGACCAGAGAGAATCGTCGCCTGATCTCTTCAATTTGTATGAGTTGATTTGTCAGCTTGGTGACCTTCCTCCTCTTTCTCCATTGTCTCCACACCTTCTTCATCTGGCAAGACCTCCAATTGAAGAAGAGGTTACTTCAACAGAGATCCCATTTGAGGGTGCTGCTTCCATAGTTGTTCTTGAGCGAGAAGCGGACAAGGCTACTCCTGATCTTGAAAAATGAACATGCCATAGGTAGAACCTTACTCTCTGCTCCTAAGGCATTGTAGCAGATTAATGATAATGCTTATGAATCATGTAGAGAACACCCGAAGTATCGACATCGTGTTTTCATGTTTTTCTTAATGAGGATTTTCTTCAAATGCTATCTTTTGCTAGCATCAAGGCAACCAAGGAGTTAAACAAGGTTCAAAAGGAAAACTTAGAGGATGAAGTCCAATCATTTTGCTCAAATTTTTCTAGAACACTACAGAGAGCCTCTTCGCCCGATGCAATCGTGAGTTTAAAAGATCGCTTTCTGTTCCGTACTGAAGGTATAGAAAGGCTGGCTGGTGACATCTCTTGTTTGTCATCCATCTTCAAGCAACTCAAGTCTTTTTAGCAAGCATGGGAATAGGCTGAATTAGATGCTATCCTGAGACTTCCTACTGAAGCCATCACTACCAAGGAAGTTGAACTTGCAGATCTACGGGCTAAGATCAGTGAGAAATTGTCAGTCGCAGGCATGGCTTTAGAGCATCTTTCATCTCTTCAAGCGGAGTTGACCTCTCTAAGAGCAGATGTTAGAGCAAACAAAGATCGCCTCAAAGTCCTCCTGCGGGAGCTTCACTAGTTGAGCTATCATTTATCTTTTCAAGAATCTCTTGTTGCTTCCAAGGTGAAAGATGAAGCTGAAGGTTTGGAGACCATCAAACACTTGAAGGAAGAAGTGGTTGCTTCTCAACAAGAAGTGACGCGACTGAGGAGGCTTTAAAAGAGTTGAAGTCATCTCCAATTTTGAGCCCGAAGGCCACTCAAGCCTTGAAGATAGAGGAGAAGTAGTTCAGCCTTTTAAAGGAGTCTATTTTAACCACCTTAACTCACTTGTAAACTTCTTCTATGATCAAGAATCTTTTATGCTGATGAATGTGTAGTTTTAGCATCTTTTTCTTGCAACACTTGGTCTCTTGACACGTTTTCTTTTCTCATTTTTGGTAATTCCACTTTTGCACTTGAATTGAATTGCTTGAGAAACATGTGCAAGGAATGGGGAGGGAGGAGCAAATGGCCCCAACATCTGCTCCTTCCTAGCTCATGTATAGTAACACTTTAGGGAACGCCAACTAATGGGAAATTCTCCTATACTATTACTATTTACAATCCGATATAAATAATTAGCATAAGCTTCTTGCACAACATAAGGGTCTTCCCAATTGGGTTCAAATTTGCCAATTAATTTGCCACCCGCCATTATTTCAGTCCTTAATTTGAGAACTAAATCACCCAGGCGATAAGCTTGATGTTTAGCTGATTGGTTATATGCCTCGGCCATGCGGGCTTGATATAACTTAATTCTTTGTTTTGTTCAAAATCGCTTTTCGTCTAGAGCGTTGAGCTCTTCGAACCGCAACTTGGCTTATTGGTTTGTTGTTAGCCCCAAATGTGTTGGCACTCTAAGCGATGACAACTGCACTTCCAAGGGTAAGATCGCCTCTGCCCCAAACACTAAAGAATAGGGGGTTGCATTGGTTGCTATCCGATGAGTGGTACAATAAGCCCAAAGCGCCTCTAGTAATTTAAGATGCCATTGATGCTTATTCTTATCTACCATTCTTCTCATGATTTTTAGGATTACCTTGTTGAATGCTTCCACTTGGCCATTCCCTTGTGGATGATATGGTGTAGATAATATATGTTTGATGCCTTGCTTTTGACAAAACTTCTCCATTTCCTCATTCTTGAATGGAGTGCGATTGTCTGACATAATTTGGCATGGATTACCATATCAATACAAAATCTTAAATTTTATAAATTCAATTACTTCTTTGGCTCTGACCCTCTTATATGAGTCAGCTTCCACCCACTTGGAGAAGTAATCGGTTGCAGCCAAGATATAGGCATGTCCCTTGGGAGATGGGGGATTGATTGGACCAATGATATCAAATCCCCACCATGCAAATGGCCAAGAAATGTTTGCGGGTACCAATTCTAAAGGTGGTATGTGCCGGATGTCCCCATGGAGCTGACATTGAAGACATGATTTGGCAAATTGCAACGAGTTTGAGACCATAGTAGGCCTATAATATCCCAAGCATTTGATCCGTCTGTTTAATCTTTGACCAGATGGATACCCGCCACATTCGCTAGAATGCGCTTGCATGAGTGCATATTGGATCTCTTCCCCGTTAAGACAATGGAGCCAAAGTCCATCATATGCTTGGTGATACAGTGTATTATTAAAATACACATATTGAGCAGCTCTTTTTCTTAAAGCTAACCTTTCTTATGAGTTCTCTGGGAGAATCCCATACTGCAGGTAGTCGATGTACAGGGTTCGCCAATCATCTACCATCAGTTCCATATAGGCTACGCATTCTATTTGCTTAGTGATCAATCCCTCATATGAGTCAGGAATGCGGCTTCATTGCTCGACTTTGACAATGATCGCTTGGCCTCCAGTGATGGCAAGAGCAGTTGCCAAATTTGCCAGAGCATCAGCAATGGTATTTTCGGTCCTCGGGATATGTCCAATCCTAACTTGAAAAAGTTGATCCAATAGCCCTTGCGCAATATCATAATACCGGCATAAACTAGGCTGGTGAACTTGATATTCGGTAGTTAATTGTTGGACCACTAGTTTCAAATCGCCAAAGATGTCTAATTTCGTAATCCCAAAGTTGAAGGAAATTTGAAGTCCTAGGACTAATGCCTCGTACTCTGATTCATTGTTGGTGTAATTCTTTCCTAAGTAGAAATAATATGGAAGAATGTCTTTCTGGGGTGAGATGAAGATAATTCCAATGCCAGCACCGACAACTTTGGCAGCACCATCGAAGTATATCTTCCAAGGAGTGTTGACTTGTGCAATGAACACTTCTTTGTCTGGCAAGTCTTCTTGCACCACGACCTCTTCATCGACTAGATGAGCTGCCAAGAAGTCAGTTAGAACTTGTCCTTTCATCTCTTTTCGCAGGATAAAGGTGATGTCAAATTCTGATAGTAGTAATAATCACTTGGCTATTATCCCGACAACATGGGATGGGTGATCAAGAACTTGAGTGGATCTGCTTTAGAAATTAATCGGATCTCATAAGTGAGGAAATAATGCCTTAACTTTTGGGCTGCGAACACTAAGGCAAGGCATGTTTTTTCGATCAGAGAATAATTGCATTCTGCATCAATCAACCAATGGTTAAGAGCATAATTGCATTTTGCATCGATCAATCTACGGTTAAGGTAATACAACACTTGCTCTTTTTGTCTTGATTTTCTTATGCGAGCAATGCCCCAGCAATTGCTCGCTTGTGGAGATGTACAAGATAATCGGTTTACCCTTGGTTGGTGCAGCCAAAATCGGCGGACTGTGGAGTAATTCTTTGATGGTATCGAAGGCTTTTTGGCAAGCTTCATCCTAGACAAAGTCTACATCCTTCTTTAGTAGATGGTGAAATAGCTGACATCTTCCTGCTAAGTTGGCCACAAACCTTCTAATATAAGATAGCTTTCCTTGTAAGCTCCTTAGGTCATCTATGTTCCTTGGGGGAGGCATGTTCCTGATGGCCTTTGCTTTTTGTGGGTCTACCTTGATTCCTTGGTGACGGATGATAAATCCCAAGAACTTTCCTGACCTAATTCCAAATGTGCATTTGAGTGGGATCATGCGCAACTTATTTTTACTGATCCATAAAAGATAGTGCATAGATCCAGATGGTGTTGATCATAGCCATTAGATCTTACCACCAAGTCATCAACATAGCATTCAACATGTTTATGAAGCATGTCATGAAAAATAACTTGCATCACTCTTTGGTAAGCCGCTCCCGCATTCTTTCATCCAAATGGCATAACTTTGTAGCAAAAGACACCCATTAGAGTGCAAAATGCGATGGAAGCCTCATCTGCTGGCGCCATCTTGATCTGGTTATAACTAGAGTAACCATCCATGAACGAGAATGTGTCATAAATTGATGTGCTGTCTATAAGGAGTTCCATATGGGGCAGTGGAAACTCATCCTTCGGATAGGCTTCATTGAGATTGCAAAAATTAACATAAACTCGTATTTGCCCATTCTTTTTCTTCACTGGGACAACACTAGAGAGCCATCTTGGGAACTTGATTTCTCAGATGAAGTTGGCTTCCAGCAATTTTTTAACCTCATTGATGATCTATTGCTCCAATTCAGGTCTAAACTTTCTCGGCGCTTGCTTTACTGGCCATCTGCTTGGGGAGATATGTAAAGAATGCATGGCAATATCCGGATCTAAGCCAGGCATTTCTGAGTATGTCCATGCAAAAACATCTTTGAATTCCCCAAGGAGACTCATTAGCAGTTGTTTTTCATGTTCCGATAGAGATTTAGCTATAAAAGTAGGTTGTTTGTCTTCATCTATACCCAGATTGAACTCTTCAAGCTCATTGATTGTTGGTTGTCCACCATCTTCTATTCCCGATGGAGCTGCGCCACAGGTTATTTTCTCTAAGGAAGAATCGAAGTCATCATCAACTTCTTCTTCTAAATGGTTGGGGTCTGGCTCATGATCAGACCTATGAGTCTCACTTGTCATTCCCGACCTTGATTCGGGAATTGATGGGTCATCAACGACTTCTTTGTTGTCTGTATCACCAGGTCCCTCCAAGTTTCTTTGTGATTCTTTATCATCGGACTCAGATTCTTCCTCTTCTATGGATGTATGATGAGAGGTGGAAACCATGTAACAATGTGCAATTATTATTGGGGCAGACGACGTTTTTGACATCTTGGACTCTGTAGGAGCTGATTGGCAGTCCCACATAATGGGACCGATAGTCAACTTGATACTCACACAGGAGAAATCCGATGTGTACTCCTCATCACTGTCCATGTCAATATCATTGTCAGCACCAAGGCCTGTATGATCCCCTGGATACCGGAGACCTTTTAATTTTTCTTTGATCGAAACTGGGATGAGTGGACTGGTTACCGACATATAAGGTTCATTAGGATAAATACTGAGGAGGTCGATCATCTTTCTGCATCCCTTGCTAAATTTTTGGAAATTCGCAGCAGACAGGTGTTTCTTGGTTAGAAGATTAGAAGTACGACATTGTCCATAGGGTAAGCCCATCTCTTTAAATACTGATCTTCCTCTTTTTGCTTGGGATTGCAGTTCAAGTTCTTTGCCCTGAATGATTTCTGACTCAGCCAATCGAGTCAGTGGCCAATTGTATTTGACCAACATAGATTGTAATTTTCCTCCTCCGATCTCCCATTTACTGCTTTTGATGCTAAGTTTGGAGGATGCTTCTCGCTTTGCTTGACTGGTGCTCCTCGTGTTGATCTCAAAATGCAAAGACTGCGTTGGCTTTGAGATTACTTGAGAGTAGCTTGGCACTAAAGGTGACAATGTTGGAGGAGTAGTTGTCATCCTCTTTAACCCTGGGTTATTGATCTAGAATCGGGTGTTTTCAACTGGTGCTAGATGTGGTGATGTATAAGCCCGCAAAGAGTTGGTAACTTGATTCTCGTAAAATCCAGCTGGTTGAGGTATGACTTACCCCTGGCCTATTGATGGCCTGCCCAATCGTCCTCCGCGTCCTCTTCCAAGCGGTCTTAGCATCGACATCCCAGCCTGAAAGGCGAAAGATTGTGGAGTTGGGGAATTTGCAACTGGCTTCTAGTTGAATATATTCTAACTTGGCAGAGTTGGTAAAGGAGCAGGAGTGATCTGGTGCTGCAACAGTTGTAGATGATGAACCAATGATTTTTCTTCATCAATGTCATCTATCTGGAGCACTTCTAGCTCTTTCATAAGCTTCAAATTGTCTTCTTGTGAAATGCCTATTGCAATTTTGAAGTGTGAAGCCATTTGTGGTGGAATCACTAGGGATGGGACCGCCTGTGGAGGTACAACCTGTGATGAGGATCTTTGTGATGTTGACCCTTGTCTTTTAGCAGTAAATGGTTACTGCCTTCTATCCATAGTTAGCTTGACCAATTCTTTTAGCTGCTCCAGTTCATTTGGTGCCAGCTCATAATATTGGGCTTCTAAGAAGAATGCCTATGAAATTGTGATTGGTCTTACATCAGCTGAGATGTGCCTCATTATGCCATCCTGGTAAAACTTAAAGAATTGGTGCACCGTGGATGCCACAACTTGGTATTGATGCAGCCATGGCCTCCCGAGTAACAAATTATAAGACATTGGCGCATTGATGACATGACAATTGACTTTTGCAAGGAATCCTTGAATATCAAGACTCAAAGTGATAGTCCCCATTGTCCTCTGACTCTCCTAGTTAAAGCCTTGAATCACCAGAGTGCTGCTTTTGAGAACAGATGGGCACATGCCAATACGTTTTAGTACTTTGAGTGGGAGAATATTTACTGCAGATCCTGGAACCAGCATAATGCGGTTAATCCTCTCACCTGATAAATTGCCACTTATAAACAATGGATGATTATGCTCTATATTTCCAAGAAATAAGTCATCATCTGTAAAAGTGATGGTTTGGTTACATTCAACCATATTAGCAACCTCTACCAGGTATCGATCCTTGATGGACTCATCTAGCAGTGCATTTATGAGCACTTGCTAAGACTCTTAGGAGTTAAAGTGCATCATATATGCTTAGTCTTGCCGGGATTCTGCACAAGTGAGTAACGACATCATAATCTGTCTTTTTTGTTAGTTTTGGAGCTTCCCTTTCTTCAACAGGGGGACAAGGAATTCTAGGCACTGGCTCTTCTTGTATTGGCACCTTTCCTTTGTCCTGAGTTGTGGTCTTCTTGGATCATAATACGACCATTATTTCCGATGACTCAGATGCTTCTTATGGAGCATTTTCTTCATTTGGCACGACGTTGGTCATGTTGCAAGATACCTCCATAGGTTTTGATGATTCTTGAATTAGTAGCTTAAGCAGTCCGGGAAATGAAGTAGGTATTTCTTTGGGCAATGGAAAGGCCTTTCCCAATGCAACGATGCATTCCCATATCACGCGTCTTTCTTCTCGCAATACGGGGCAATAAAGGCAAACATTGCACCATCTCAAGGCAAAATCATAGAGATGTTCCCCTTTAAGAGGTTGAATTCCTCGCACTTGTGCTTTGGAGAACTAAGAGGTGTAGTCATGGAATTTATGTACAAATGCTTCAGACAACGCCTCCCTAGACCTGAATGATTCGGCTGGCATTGTTGCGATCCACTTTAGGGTATTGCTATTACCAGCCAATGAAAATGGAAAGCTCCTGATTACATATGCCTCATTTTACGACATCATTCACACTAGGGCTTGATACTGGAATAAATGTCCTATCGTGGCCTTGCAGCTTTCTTTGAATAACTTCATCATGGGCCATCCTAATTAATGGATTTGTTTAGTTTCTAGAATGGCCGTTAAAATAGGGGCCCTCATGTAGTGCAAGTGATCAAGGACTCTCACAACGTGCGATTCGATGAACACTTGTTCCTTTGGTTGGTCATCCATTGCTCTCATTTTCTTCTTTTCAGCTTGATCAAATGCCTCTATGAAGTTAGATGGCACTCGGTGGTGGAAATAGGCTCTTTTTGCCAGGCAAAGATGGATTTCTTCTGCCTCTAGGCGATCAAGCGATTGTGCATCGCTCCCAGCAGCATCCCTCTATTTGTGAATATAATTAGCCATGTTCTTGCCATAATGTTGATCCCAATTGACAAGAGACTTCTTGATTCCTTCTTTCCTTTTGGAAAGGAAGAGTAGTAGAAACATATCTTGTAAGGGGACCCAATCTTTGGCACCTTGAATTACCTGAGTTTGGAATTAGTTCCTCTTCACTTCTGAGGAGAGTGAGCTTGGAAAATTTTGATGCATCTTTGCAAGGTCTAGATTTTCTCCATAGCACTCATCAGCATAGTGGAGGAGGTGTGTGACTGGTGAATCATCGATATTGAATGTGGTGAAACCTTGGCGTCAGTGCTTTCTTTGGCGGTCGCGCCTTCTACAAGAGCATTCTCGCTTCTTGTTTGGCTGGCTAGTGAAGGCTTCTCCTTCGCCAATGTGATAACAAGGCACCATTATCGAATATTCAAATGTACTATCCCCATCAGAGCTTGAGTCATCCCTATTTTCCAATCCTAGCAAATTATCCCAAAATATCGTCCATACTTCGTCTACAGTTGACGAAAACAACGACGATGGCTCCCAAGCGTAGAGCTCTAGACATCCTTGAACAAGGCAGGCTCTTTACTTCTTTTTCCCCACCATATTTTTGTAGAAGGGTTTAAGCCTCTCAGGCTAGAGGTAATCTCAAACAATGTACGGCTGGAACCATGACGGCCAGTGGTGTATCCTTTTAGGATATGAAAATAAGTCCTTCAGACACTCTTCCATTTCCTTCTGCTTTGCATGTTTGATCTGACGCTTTCGTCCCTTACGTCTTACCAACGGGACTTCTGGGATATCTTTTGGGCAGACAAGATCCCAAACTTCATCATCAATCATGACTTTCTCCTGCGCACCTTGGCTAAAGGCTTTTGAGAACGGATGATCGGATTCCTGTTCCAGCATTGCTAAATCGGGAATTTCTTTCACTGATATGTTGTTGGATGTTGCCTATCCATCTTTCTTTGGTGTGATTATTCTACTCTTTATACAATGGTAAATAATTCTGCTCACTGCCTTGCATTTAACCGTTGGGTGATTGATACCCCGATGGTAATGACAGTATAGGGGGTGGTTCACCTGATCCACCTACACTGGGAATAGGGGTTCTAGTAATCTTATATTGCCTGATTGAATGAGCCCCAATAGGATTGGTACCACGTCTTCATCAGAGTACTGGTATTTTAGCTCTGGTATCTCCCTTTTCTTCGATTGTCAATCATTACCACTAGTTTTGGTCTCAGTGGTGTTGACAGAGGTATTCTGTTTGCTTCTTTCATATTCATTCCTTTTGGACCGGAAAGCAATATTTTCTTTTGGCTTATCATGCTGGGCTTTGCTTTTTCTAGAGAGGGAAAGGAGGCATTCCTTTCAGCTTCCCTCATTGGCCAACTCTCAAAAAGTGGCAATCTGCTCATTTACCGGGATTGCGAGGTCAATCTTAATGCCATTGCAACATAGGTGGACTCCTTGCTCCTCTGTTAAGGTTGCCTTGCATTTGCTGGCTTCTTTTTGCTAGTGAGAGATGAATCCCTCTACCAATTTGTCATCCCTTTGCCTCATAAGGGAGAGGTCAGCTAATGTCACATCTTTTTTAGTCACAAAGAACCTTGCCAGAAATA
>JAYJMB010078954.1:0-22315 GCA_036873735.1 Pouteria campechiana
TTAATTGTCTAAAAATTTCAAATATGTATAGAATATAAAAATCCCTAATTATTACTTTATGTGTAAACAAGCGTTGAATATGTTATGCATTATTCTCAGCTCATTAACAAGCTTATTCTCAAGTTTTAAGTGTATTTCAATTGTACTCTTCACTTTATAGCTTTTTTTCTTTGCTTTGGCAAAAGTTGATGTTATAGTCGTCCATGTTGAATTATTAAACTACATGTAGATGGACATTGAAATATTCCCAAATGTTTTAAGTTTCTTCTATACTTCCATCTTGATTTCTTGAATTTCTTTTCCATTGAACTGTAAATCTCTTGCAATTGGATTGCTGAATCTCTTATCCTTAAACTTTTCTTTGGTGTTGGGTAATGATCTCATTTATAAATTTGAGTACTACTAGCCATATATAAATTCTTCTTTAGAGCATTAGCTATGATTGAATTGAATTTTTTTTCCTTGCTACACTCTTAGCTATGATTGAATTGAATTTTTTTTCCTTGCTACACTCTTGAGAATTACTCCTTTGGTTTTTCATAAAATGCTTTTTCAATGAGTCAAATACTCCATTCATTTAGGGCATTATCGGTTGCTAAGATTGGAATGAATTAGCTTGGAAAAATTCATTTCTCAAGGCTTGATTTGACATGTTGATATAGGATAAGTAGGAAAAAGAGAGAAGAAAGAGGAAAAATCCTATCAAAGGGTGTAAGAATATAAAAAAAACAAAACAAAAAATGGAAGAGATGATTGGAATGAATTAGACAATTTTCATTTTATTGATGTTCTCAATAAATTATACTTGTTGTGTATATCAGACATTGTGTATTGACATCCCAGATCGTAGGTGGTCTTAATTATATCTTCACAAAGGAAGAAAACCCTTGATTAAAAGGAAAAGTACAATGCATTTAGAGACGCGCAAATAACACTCCTCTTAGTTGGTGTGCTTTCTTTGACATTGCCGAGCACATTGTGATGGCTTGAAATTTTGTGGATCACCTCAAGTCAGGGGGCGGAGAGGACAACATAGCTCTAGACTAGGTTACTAGGGACTAGGTTAGCCTAAAACGTGGATGTTTTGATCCTATTGGTTTGTTCTGAAAGGAATCAAAACTGGGTGACCTCTTTGTATTTAAGCCTGAAAGAGACAAAGAAGAAGCAGGTAATTTGGGGTTACTCAGATTTCTTTACAATTATATAAAGCCTAGGAAGGATGAGTGACTTTAAATGAGTCACAATAGGATTTTACTCGGTGAGTCAAAACTTAGTAACTTGGTAGCTCGACTATCTCATATTCATAAAAGAAGCCTAGGAAGAATGAGACCAGGTAGACTGGGAATTTGGACTCAGTGACTCAATGAGGGCTCAACTCTCAATTATCGGTGAGAAGCTTAGGAAAAAATGAGATCGGATTGACTGGGTTTAACTCAGTGAGTCACGCTTAGATGAATCAGAGGGTTCTTAGCTCTCTCATTTGCTCGTGAGAAGCTTAGGAAAAACTTGAATAAATTGATGGGATTTGACTTAGTAAGTCTAGACTCTGCGAGTGCTCAGCTCTCTTGTTTACCCATGAGAAGCTTAGGAAAAGTGAAAGCAAGTAGACAGGGTTTGGCTCAATGAGTCATACTTGGGTGACTCAGCTGAATGTTGAAGACTAGGGACCAATGCCACGTGTTGAAGATGAGCACATTCATGCCCTTCCACGCGGCTCTGCCCGTTAACGAGTCGAGTCGGAGGATTCGGCCCCTTCTCTAACTAGGTCCACTAGATACATGCTCCTTAAGTAGAGCACCGACACATGGTAGTCCTGCAATGTGCCACTTCCTCAGTACCCAAAAACACACGTGACATTCAAATGTGCACGCGATTTAAAATTTTAAAAATATATATAGATAAAAGCAATACATCACTCGTTTTTTGTGTGGATGCCTTGCCATAGGGCCCCTATTGCTGCCTGATTAGTCAATCAGATTTGAGTCTTCATTTACAAAGTGAGACACTAACGACACTAACCCATGTGGGACACATAGTACAATTTGGATAGTCTTATTTTTCAATAAGGCAGCCACATGGGGACCCATCAAAACATAACGTCTAATCCTAATGTGTTTGGTTCAAACATTCAAACTTTATATAAAGAATGTATGTGGGTGTATCTAAAAATGATAGATTGTAATGAGCAATTAGAAACTTAGGAGAGTAGACAAGGTGGGGCCCACCACCACAGGCTGTGCTGGTTTGGTGAGCGCAACTAATGTCTTTCTTTCACCGGGCGATAACTGTCCAATCAATGTCCAACGACATTTAAATAATCCACCACACCAAAATTTTGTTATCAGCAATTGCACCCAATGATTTAGCTTTTGTTGAAAAAAAATGCCTGCATTATAAAAGAGCTTTGTTGACCACCACACGATTCATGCACAAAAATCCCCATCTACATGCCCTCATTCCCTAAATTGACGCCCATGTGAGATTCTGACCATCCATCAAGGAGGACCCACCTTGACATGTGTGGTTGTGAGATGGGTTCTATACAAGTGGGGCTAGCTCTAGAAAAGCTCATGCCACCAACCACATGAAAGTTGAGGTATAAAGAAAGAAAGGTTCAATAACACTCATGACATATGGAGCATTGATTACTCTCGAATAACACTAATAATAATGTACGAATTAGACATGTGAATTACATTGTTTGGGAATACTTCCATCTTCATTTTTATAATTAATTAATTATTTTGTCTCTTGTCATATAATTATTTATGGAGTTAACTTTTAACATATACATTTACATTTTTATAAGTTATGAAAATAAATGGTTTGTACTATGATTTTTAAAAATTATAATATCAAATTGGGGTAGAAAATATTTATAAAATTATTGATAAAAAGATATGTATAATTAGAATCATAAATTTACTCATAAATTTTTTAGGTATAAAAAGGGATGGTGTCTTTTAGGTTTATGTAACTAATGTTAATTACTATAACATTGTTGTTTTTATTTATAGGTTCACTATGTCGAGCTCAAATACAGGAAAAAACAGTAAAAATAAGTCACAGGATATTGCTTGGGAGCATGAGATGCCATTAGATGGGTATCCAAATAGAGTAGAGTGTAATTATTGTGGTTAGAAAATGAAGTTTGGGGGTGTTACAAAATTGAAGGAGCATTTAACTGGAGGGTACAAGAATGTTAAAAATTGCCCTAAGGTGTACCTAGAAAGTTGATTAAAAGAGTTTAATTGCAAGGAGTGAGTTTTCAAGAGTCAGAAAAGCAACACGAGAGAAATATTTCTGACAAATTATATGGATCTTTGAATGCTGTTGATGTCGATAATGATGAGAATGAGGAGGGGAATAATTGTAATATGAGAAGAGCTATGCATACCCTAGAGTGGAGCAATGAGAGAGGGAGCAAATGATTTGACTAGAGGAGAATAGGCCAATATTCCATGGGTCTATTAGGGAGGTTGGTGGTGGTAGTAGGGGTGGCTAATAAGGAAAAAAATAGCATTTCCCCACTTGGAAAATTTGGGTCCATGTTCTTTTTTTACAATGCAATTCCAGCATATGTTGCAGTTACAGTTGCATTTAAAAACTTTGTAACGATTGTCCTGAGAGAGGGAGAAAACGTCAAACCCCCCACAGGCAGGGATATTTATGGAAAGTATTTGAAAGAAGAGGTAAGAGAGATAAATGATTGAATAAACATTCAAAAAAATCATTGGGATATTTATGGGGTAACCAACAAAAATGTCCGCAATTAATTTTATAGTGTACTGCAAAGGCATATCAGCATTTATAAAGTCAGTTGGTGCATCATTTAAAAGATGCCCACTACATCAAGTGAGAATTAGAGAAACTGATTGAATTGGTTGGTGCAGATCGTATAGTGCAAATTGTTATTGACAATATGAGTTCTTATAAAAAGGTTTGGCAAATTATTAGAAGAGATATTCTTTATATTGAACCCCACTCATTATATTGATCTGATGTTGCTTATTGTATTGATCTGATGTTAGAGGACATTGGTCATCGTCCAGCTGTGCAAAAAATAATTTAAAGTGCACGTACAATAACCAAGTTTATATACAACCACGGTTGGGTTCTCTCTATATTTCACACGACGTCTAGATATGAAAGAGAGATTGTTCATCATAGTAAGACACGATTTGCTACGAATTACATTGCATTGGAAAGTTTGTACAAGTCTCACCAAACCCTCACCATAGCTTTCAACTCTGACGAGTGGCTTGCTTCAAAGTATAGAAAGATAGCAAAGAAGAAGAAAACACGAGATATTATTATAATAGCTACATTTCACGATCGTGTGCAATGGATATTGAGCATACTGGAACCCATCTACCGAGTTTTAAGGATAGTAGACAATGAAACTTATCCATCCATGGGTTCCATGTATGAGTCTATTCGTTTTATGATGTAAACAATCAAAGAGAACAATCCAAAATGTGTAAATTGGGTTTTGCAGATTATAGAGACTCGTTAGGAGGGCATGCTAATTCATCCCTTTACATACTTCTGATGAGTATGTGATTTAATAAGTTTTAGTTTCATAGAAAATGTGGACTTTTTTAATTTACATTAACTAACTTAATTTCTAATTTCCGTAACTTATTATTTAAATCCCAAGTATCATTATGAGCAACATCTAGGTCAAGATACCCAGCTTGGCACCTCAATTTTTAAGGTGTTTGAAAAACTTTTTCCTAACAATTCCAATGCTGGGGATCTTGTAAGTGAGGTAATTGTATACAACTTAATGCACGTATATTATTTTCAAAGATAGATTGTTGATTAAGAATTGCATATTTATGGTACTTATTTTTTATAATGCTATAGTTGATATACTTCCAAGATATTAAGAGATTATTTGGGATGAACGTGGCAATCCAATCAAGAAGTAAAGCGATGCCATATAAGTAAAGCATAGTAAAATTATAACAAGTTGTATATATTTTTTAGTCTAAAATAATACTAAATCTAAATTTCCTTTTATGGGGAATGGTGACACTGTTATGAAACAGAAACCCCAAATTTGTTGTTGTTGGCATATAAAATGTTGAGCCAAACAGTATCTTCATCATCATGTGAGCATAATTGGAGCACATTTTCATTTATCCATACCTGTAGAAGAAACAAATTGGGATACCGGAGGCTACAATATTTGGTATTCTATCATTACAATATGCGTCGAGAAAGATTACTTTGATATGAAGAAAGCACTCCTAAAGACCCATTTGATTTAATGATGATAGGGCATTATGCTCACTTGGAGAAAGATGATGAAAGAGACGATCTCTTGTATGAGTGGCTATGGTCTAATGATTTAGATACTGGGGATGCAGAGTCAAAATCTGTTATTGCTAATATAGCTCATGAATAAGGAGTAAATGTACAAAGAATATTAGATTAGGAGAAAACCCGAATAGATGACTTCGATGCATTGACAAGATTTGGAAGCACAATCTTCTTTAAGCATAAAAAGTGGTGGTGGTGGTGATGATGATGATGACGATGATGATAGTGGTGCTCTTAGGAGTGGTGGTATGAGTGACACTTCAAATAGCCAAAGGCCTCTTAGCCATTCACAGGAGAAGCAAACTTCTAACATACTACGCAAGATGAAGATTATGGTGCACGACCGTCTGTGAGATCCTATGTGAGAAAGTATGAGAGTAAAAAAAAAGTGGCCTTTATAGAAGAGGATAACTTAGTAGTAGTATGGATATAACATTTATTGGTATGCATAGAAGTAAGTAAGGGTCTAGTTATGGGTGTACACCTTATGGTTATCATGTTGGAGATTATTCTTAAGAATCTTAACAATCTTATGTCGGAGATTCTGAATATTATTTTCAACAATTTTATGGCCAGATACGGATAGTGGAACTAAACCATCTTTATCTTCTATCTTTGGGTCATATAACTTATATCCAAGTGGTTTCTATGGTTATTGGGAGGAAACATAAGAGAAAGTCCATGGCGATGATGAAACTAACGAGCTTGCACGAGTTTCTTTTTGGTGGTGACGTATGATGATAATATGTTTTATATTATATGCATATGTTTAATAACTTTTTATGACTTAAATTTCCCATTTAGTAGTATTTCACACTAGATATCTACTTTATCTGTTTTTGCATCATTGGTATGTTTCCTTTATATTACATATGTTGATATTTAAAGTGATATTTTTTGTTCTAATTATGAATTCAGATTTATCATTATTTATTATGAAGTTTTGTGAAAAATTTCCTAATTATTCTTCATTTTTATTTATTTTTATATTTTAGCAAAAAAGTTTGGCGAAATTATCCATAATTTTTCTAAAATTAGCAAAAATTTCTCCTTTTAGGCTTAGCAAAAATTTTCCTCTCAGTGAAACTGCAAATACTGGTTCTTACACTAATTGCAACAGATTTAAACAACATTTGTTGGTGGATTAAGGAATTTTTTAAAGATTTGGGAAAAAATGCGCAAAGTAGGAATTTTTCCCAAATCGTTTGATTGAGCCCCTAATCGATAATATCTATGTTTGATAATATTTTTAAGATGATAGATCTTTCAAAAGAATTAATTTTTTTATTAATTTTTTATTTTTTATTTTTAAAAAGAGATTTTTGGGAAAAAAGCCTAAATTAATATCTCCCCTCAAATGCAACATTTTGAGGCTTTAAATCATGATAATATCAACATGATTACATATTTTGAGCATTGTTTTCATCCAAATAGTTTGTTAATTAATCCTTAATTTTAAATTAATTTTTAATTAAATAAAAATAATAATTTAGAGGATTATGTTTTTTTTTAATCTCATTTATATCTTTTGTTTACTAACATATGTGTGAAGCAAACAAATCTAATTTCAATATATAACTATTTTTTATTATGAATTTATATATAATAAATACGAAAATTTATTAAAAGGTAAGTAAGTGCTTAAAAAATTCTAATCGGCTTTGGTTGTGCAAGGTTGTATATTATTGGATGATTATATCTTTATATTCTAAATGTTTACATGTTTCTTGATTATTTTTAATTTATTTTAAATTTTAAGTAATTATGTTTTAAAATTGTGGAAAAGGAAATTATTTCCTAAAAATTATAAATATGTTTCTTAATTTTTTTTTGAATGTCTAGAGTCCTTTTTAGACATTTTTGGATGCATATATTATGAAGAATGTATGTTCAAGAGTGGTGTATATTGTGAAGATTGATTCTCCTTTTGTTTGCCTATGTGTATGTCTCATGTGTGTTTTTATTATTCATTTAATGGCAACTTTTTAGTCTAATTTTTTGCTTAAATTGTGTATTTATATTTATTATAATTTATTACAAAGTTTTATTCAAAATCTCTAAGAAATTATCCATTTTTCAAATTTTTTTCTATTTTTCTAATAAAGTTCCTGATAAAAACAATAATATCTTTTTTTAGGGCCACTGATAAATAGGTGTTTATCGATAATACGAACATTGGTTTGCAACCAAATGTACTTGTCTCCTAGAGCAAGTTAAGAATGTACTTTTGTAGGGATGAAAATATTCCCAGTTTGGAATATGCCATCTCAATCCCAAGGAAGTATTTTAGTTTACCAAGCTTTTTAATTTCAAATTCTTGAGCCAATTGTGTTCTTAGTCTCATCTTTTTTTCTTCATCACTCTCAGCAACTATAATATCATCCACATAGACCAATAAGATTGTGATTTTTCTATTACCTGAGTGTTTTACAAACAAAGTGTGATCCTCATGACTTTGCCTATAGCCAAACTTCACCGTAGCCTTAGTAAACCTACCAAACCAAGCTCTTGGTGATTGTTTCAACCACTAAAGTTAAGAGAATTCTCACTGTGTTCATTTTTGCCATTGGTGTAGAGGTCTCTTAGTAGTCTATCTCATAAGTTTTGGATAGCCTTTTGCAACTAAGCTCGCCTTGGTACCTTTTAATCATTCCATTGGCATTGAATTTAACAGTATATACCCATTTGTAGCCAATTACTCTCTTTCCCTTTGGACGCTTAAATATATCCAAAGTCTCTCTTCTTTTCCAAGGCTCTCATCTCCTCCTTCATCGCACATGTCTAGTTCCTGTCTTTTAAAGTATCATATACTGTTTTGGGTATTTCGATTGAGTTCAAGGTAGAGAGCAAACTTTTATGAGAAAGGGATAATCTATGTGAGGAGATGAAGTTTGATATGGGATGTTGAGTATACTTTTGTGTTCTTTTTCTCAAGGCAATGGGAAGGTCAAGATCACAACTTGGGTGGTCATCCCAAGAAACAACACTATTAGTTTTAGACAATGGCAAATTCAAAGTGCTTTTATTACCTGGACTTGGTGTTGGCTCTTGGACTTGTTTTGATACTTGTGAAGGTCGTACTCTTCTTGAATACAATTGCAGTGGCTTCAACAAAGGGAAAGGGTTATTTGAATTTTGGTTTTCTGATATGGAATCAATAATTTAAGTATCTTTGGATTCATTGATAGCCTCATTATCATTCACAACAACATCATTGGTAGTGATACTTTTGGCCTGATCAGTGGGATTTTGTGAGGTCGAGAGTGATGGACATGATTGACACATATCAATTTCTAGAAAGGGTATTGAACCTGAGCACTCTAGATTACTCCCCCTGAAGATGATTGGGAAGGGATTTGTAGAAAGGTTGAGAATCATAGAATGTGACATTTAGAGACAATCGTTTTCTACTAGAAGGATCATAGCACTTGTAACCATTTTGGGTGGAAGAATATCCAATAAAAATGCATCGTTTTGCTTGGGAAGCTTTTTTGGATATTTGATTTTTATGTATATGCATGAAAGCAACACAAACGAACACTTTCAGAGGCAAGCTATGGGAAAGTATTTGGATAAGGTGTCTATTGGGCTATGATTTTCTAGAACTCTAAATGGAAGACGATTAATGAGATAAGTAGCAATGAAAACTGCTTCCCCCCATAAAAATTTTGGAGTATTGGATTGAAATAGAAGGGCATGAGTGACTTCTAGGAGATAACAGTTTTCCCTTTCTGCCACTCTATTCTGTTGGGGCATTGCGACATATGAGGACTCATGAATAATACCCTCCTTTTTGAAGAAAGATTTTGATTGAGATAATCTTTTACATTATTTGATCGGAATCTTTTTATCTTTTCTCCAAATTGTGTAAAAATCATTTTTTGAAACTAGGGAAGTAATTAACTGACTTTAGATTTATCTTTCATTAAAAACACCCAAGTAATATGGGTATCAATAAATGTGACAAACCATCTTGACCCATGAATATTAGGAAAATTTGAAGACCCCTAGATATTCATATGTTTCAAAGAAAACGATTTCCTATATATTATTGATTTTATCAGAAACGATGTACGATAATGTTTTGCAAGTTGACAAACTTCACACTAGAAATTTGAAACAACTACTTCTCAAACAAAGAAGGAAACATATGTTTTAATAGAAGGAAAGGTGGATGACTGAGTCGAAGGTGGTGTGCCCATATTGAATTCTTATTTGATGTAGCTAAAAGGGCTTGAGAAGGAGTGGATTGATTTTCCTTTATTTGGCTGCCACTCAGGTCTTCAAGGTAGTACAATCTATCATGTTCTCTAGCAAATCCAATCGTCTTCCTCGCGATTCGATCTTGAAAGACAATCCATCATATTTGTATCCACACATCTACTATTCCACTTAGCTTCATACAATCATTTAATCATTCAACTAGCTCTTTAATCTTTATTAATTTAATCACTTTGAAATCCTAAAACTTCATGGGCTTTCTATACGCCTACTTTTGTTGTGGATTTTCCTTAAGCAAGTGCATGTGTCATGAACAAGTAATAAAGAGTGAATAAGATTTCATTCCCACGAGGATGTATGTTTGCCAAGTACCAACTACTCTAGCTCTAAATTCTGTTTGAAGGATTAAATTATTATATGTGAATGTAAATAGAAAAGATCTAGATTAATTAACTTTGGCAATGATGTGGATTATGGATAAATATAAAGTGACAATGATTAAAACATCTAGAGGTTTTCGATTTCACCGAATTAATCATATTTAGTTTCATCAGTTTAACATTCAATGGTTGCTCCTATGTTGACAACGAGTTTTTCTTAGTTGATTGTTATTCTTTTTCAAGTCATAACAACCTATCTCAATTAGCTAATTTCTTATATCTCTGTGAAAATAACAAACCACTTAAGATGCATTAAAATTAAGAAACCTATAATGTTGCATAAGTTTCATGGATATCTCTATCATCATGATCATCTTATGGTGGTTAATCATGATTTGATTCGATTATTGCTTCTCAACCTAAAATCGAATCACATATCATGTTAAAAGGGATAGCATTCTTCCACAAGCATTAAAATCAGATTAAACACCCAACATAGATAATGAACAGACAAAGAAATGCATTAAACATAATGAAACCAAATACTCATTATCCGGTTACTTTGTTTCCCTAGATTAATGTGTTTAGCTCATGATATAATCAAGGAAAACAATACACAATATCTGGAACATGTTTAACAAAGGGAAATGACTGAAAAATAATAAAGAAAGATCAAGAGAAAGGCTTATCCACGTAGTATTTTATGCACTTTGCTCCATTGCCAGCTCCTTCCTTTGCAAGAGGATTCCACCTTCAATCTTCTATCTTTGCTTTTCTCTCTTATTTCTTTGTCTCCAAACCTTGCTAAAGAGTCCGCAAAGACGTGCCAAAACTTCATTTTTTATCATCTTCATTAGGGTTTAGCTTTGTTGCACAAGTCAAGCAAGATCCAGAAAATCTAGAAGTTGTCTCTAGGTTCCATGCTGCGGCATGGAATTGCTGCCTTGTTGAAATTTTGCACATATTAGGTTCCATGCCACAACATGTAATTTCTGTTCATCAGATACATGTATGGTATTTTGACCATAACTTTCTCATCCGATATTGGAATCATGTGATTCTTGTTGCATTGGAAAGATAATTTCAAGATATAAAACTGTTATATTGAACACATTCTCCAAATCATCCTCCATATATGCCATATTTTGATTACAAGTGATACCATATTCTGTACATCTGAAGTTGCTTTCAGCTGGACTGAAGTCTGAGACAGTTATAGTATTTTGCCCATAACTTCTACGTTTGATATCCAAATCCTATAATTCTCGATTTTTTATATAGATAACTTGAAGAGCTAAAACTTCTATGTTGAACAGGTTCTCTGAATTGGTTTCCATATATACCAAAAATGGCCTCAAAGTGACATATTTTGATACTTGAAATACAAACTCCATTAAGTGCAATATTTAATCAAATGTAGTTATAATCTAATAAAATCATGTTAGATGAAGATCCAAAATATGTGAATTTAGGTATTAAAATGTAATAAATTATGAGCTTATCAACTTTCCATCTTTATCTTAGGCTTGTAGTCCACACTTTCATCCCACCCACTTTTAATGCCTTGTAAGGTATTTCATGTCATTATCATTATCTAATCATCTCTCATTAATCTAATCTTAGAATTAATGCTTAATTCAACAACTCATTTAATCACACTCTACACATTTTCCTTGTTTTGCAATTTCATTGAAGTATGCAAGTTCATGCACTTTCATATTCTCATTTGCATTTCATTTCTTAATTGGAAACTTTCATTGACATATCTTATAATCTGATAAAAATCAACTCATGAAAACACGAGGTGTTACACCCACAACATTTTAATGTTGGGACTTCCACTAACTTTGATTGCATGAAGAATTGACTAGTGGTCCGACTAATATGTTGTTAGCTGACTTTTGATTAGTCCACCTTTGCTCAATGCATTATTCTAGTGACATTCTGGCATAAAAGCATGGCTTTGAAAAATGGATATAATATGGTCTACCATATAGGACTATACCTATACACTATACAGGGATGTATTAGCAGATAATAAAAAATTGGGTTGTATAGGCCAATTCGGGCTCATATAGGTTGTATTGGCCCAGCCATGTATAGGTTTTTATAAAACAGTGTATTCAGTAGTGAGGGTTGTTTTTAGAAAAAATCATATTACTCACAAGAGAAAAAAATTTCTAAGGTTATTTTGATATTTTCAACTCCCCTAAAGTCATTTTCTTGAATCAAAATTCATTTTCAACTAGTTTAGATGATTAAAAGGGTTTCATCCAAGATTTGGAGAACTTAAGGTTTGAGATTTTCAATACTTGAGTTCCCTTTTTCTTAAACTTTTGACTCAAGTGAAGGAAAGACAAGGTTATTTTAACACCAAGGCAAGATTCAAACAAAGAAAAAGTTGTAGATTTGGAGTGAAAGTAAATATCCAAGTTTACATTGGGTTTTTGGGGAAATTTTCAAAATAGGTATTTTTATGTATTCAAATGCATTGAAAATGCATATTTACTTTCGATTTGAAGGAGGAAACCCAAATTTTACTAGATCTGATTGATTTAGTTTTATTTTTTATTCCAATTTTTTTAAAAATATTCAAAAAACTTAAGTTTTAGATGATTTAAAAGAACATTTTATGTGTTTTCATAATATTTTAGAATTTTTTAAAATTTTTAAATTTTCATATTTAAAAAGTAGAAAATATATATTTTTTTAAATCTTAAAAATCTAGGCATTAATCTTCTAAAATATCCCGTACTATTGATGTGAATATTTTGGGGTAAATAAACTATTTAATAATCTATTTCTATTTTTTATTTTATATTTAAGAATCCTTTAAAATCATGTGAATATTAAGTTTCTTATAATATAATTGATTTAGTAGGAAAATATTTATTAATTATTTAAGTTTCTAATAATTTTCATATAGCATTTTTAATTTTTAGATTGAAAAAGTAAAATAATGAGATTTAATTAAATATGTTTGATTGTTTGTTGTTTTATCTTCTTCATAAAATTGTTTAAAATTATATTTTTAATTTATTATTTTATTTTTTGATTATATTTATAATTTTTCATATTGGACAAAGTGAAAAATTTAATTTGAAATTGTGGCTAATGTATTTGATTTGATATAAATCTAATATTGCATATTTGCATTCATGTAAGATTGTAAACTTGTTCATTTTGTGTATAATTGAATCTTTTAAATATTTATATTATTAAATAGACTGCTTTATCTTTGTTAATTGTTTATTTCGCAGATTTTTAGCTTGATTTGTACATTGAAAAAGATTGGGGTAAAGATGTGGTTGGTGATGAGAATCATAAAAACATTGAAAGTCTAGATATTAGATGTCAATATGGTATTAGAGTTGGGAAAAGTAAACAAATTATCAAGTGTAAATTTTGTAAATGAGAATTAGGTGGTTGTGTAAACAGTCTTATCGAAATTTTTGACCAAAATTTTGCCAAAAATTTTGATTTTGCAACCTGGTGAAATGGTTTCACTACTGAACAGTGACAGTTTCCCCCTTTAGGTGACATTTTTGAAATTTCGGCGAAATATTGGCGAAATTTCACTGAAATGCCTAATTTCTCACCCAATTTTTACTGGTATGGCAAAATCTCGGTGAAAAGTGTTGAAAAAACTAAAATAAAATCGTGAAAACCCTAAACCACGCTCCATCAGTTTGCGAAACCCTCTCTGCCTCCCAAATAGGTATTTCCGAAATACCTACTCTTGATTTTCTAGGGAAAAAACGACATTTAGGCTTTGAAATCTACCTTCGGACGTTAGCAACTACATGCCCATCTTCCATTTCAGTGATTTTCGAGCCTACACTGTTTTTTTTGACTTTGAAATCACAAATGAAGTTTTCGAAATCAAGATTGAAGCTCACTTACATGGATTTTGAAGCTTGATTTGAATGCATGGCGCGACAGTTCCTCCTTCCGTCGACAGCGTCTGAAGCCCTAGTTTTTCCCTTCGAAATCACTCCATTCCCTTCAAAATCACTGCTGGAGTGATTGAAATGGGTAGAGGAGGCTTTGGATTGTTGAATCGTGCGTGAAAAATTCGTCAATCGTCGTTCACAGGCAGATAGTGTTCGGGCGTGGCTTTTTAGAAAGGCTGGTGTGCGTGATTTTCGATTTTGGAGGTAGGGCTTGGATTTTGATTTGCGCGTGAATGGCTGGCTGGATCATGCGTGTGTGGCTAGCTGGATTTGGATTTCTTGTGATTTTAGTGTGGTTAGTTTTTAATCACAAATCAGGTTAGTTTTTATGTTTTTCTTGAAATGTTTTGGGTAGATGCATTTATTGTGATTTTATATAATTAATTATGTTTTTTGGGCAAATGCATATATTGTGATTTAATGATGTTAATTATGTTTTTGGGATAATTTTTGGGGCAAATTTTTAGGGTAAATTATTTAACATTAAAAAGTTTAATTAATTATATTGTCTCTTGTCATGTAACTATATTTTTAGAGTTAGCTTTTAATATATGCATTTGTATTTTTGTAAGTTATGAAAATAAATAATTTATCTAATAATTTTTTAAAAATATAATATCAAAATTGGTGTAGAAAATTTAGTAAAATTACTAATAAAAATACATATATAATTAGAATCATAAATTTATGCATAAACTTTGTAAGTATAAAAAGGGTTTGTGCCTTTCTTGTTGGATTTTTTTTATGTAACCTATGTTAATTATTCTATAACATTGTTGTTTTAATTTATAGGTTCACTATGTCGAGCTCAAGTACGGGAAAAGGTATTAAAAATAAATCACAGGATATCGCTTAGGAGCATGAGAAGTCATTAGATGGGTATCTAAATCCAGCAAAGTGTAATTATTGTGGTCAGCAAATAAAGTCTGAAGGTGTTACAAGATTGAAGGAACAATTAGTTGGAGGGTACAAAAATGTTAAAAATTGCCCTAAGGTGCCCTCAAAAGTGAGAAAGTTGATTAACAGTGTTTTAATGTAAGGGGTGAGCTTTCAGGAGTCAAAAAAACCGCATGAGAGAAATATTTCTGAGAGATTATATAGATTTTAAAATATGGTTGATGAAGATGAAGAGGAGAATGATGGTGATATTAAAAGAGCTATGCATGCCTCTAGAGTGGAGCAATGGGAAAGGGAGCAAATGATTCAATTAGAGATGAATAGGTAAATGTTTCATGGGTCTGTTAGGGAGGTTGGTGGTAGTGGAGGTGGAGGTGGTGGTAGGAGAGGTGGTGGTGGTAGGTATGGGGGTGATAGTGGGGGGTGTGGAAAGGGTGAAATTATGGGATATTTTGGACGTACAAAGAGTGTGAGAATAACTGAACCGAAATTATATGCACAAGTGGGTGGAGTACAGAAGAAAATAAAGGATATGTTTAATAAGGGAAGGGATAGTGTTGGCCAGCTTGGCAAGTTTGGATCAAAGTTTTTTTTCTATGATGCAATTCTAGCACATGCAACAGATACAATTGCATTCAAAAACTTTGTAGCTGTTACTCAAAGAGAGGGGGAACATGTAAAACCCCCCACAGGAAGGGAAATTTATGGAAAGTATTTGAAGGAAGATGTGACAGAGATAAATGACTGGATCAATAGTCAAAAACATCATTGTGATACATATGAAGTTACCATAATGTGTGATGGATGGACGGGCCTAGCAAAAATGTCTATAATAAACTTTATGGTATACTGTAGAGGGATATCAATATTCATAAAGTCAGTAGATACATCGGTATATGTAAAGGATGCCCATTATATTGAGGGAGAATTAGAGAAAATGATTGAATGAGTTGGTGCAGATTGTGTAGTGCAAATTGTTACTGATAGTGGGAGTGCCTATAAAAAGGTCGGGAAAACACTGGAAGAAAGATACTCTTTTTATTGGACCCCTTGTACTGCATATTGTATTGATCTAATGTTAGAAGATATTGGTCGTCGTCCAACTGTGCAAAAAATAATAAAAAATGCACGTACGGTGACCAAGTTTGCACACAATCATAGTTGGTTCCATGTTTCACACAACGTATGAATATTATAGAGAGATTGTTTGTTCTGTAAAGACGAGATTTGCTACAAATTATATTCCATTGGAAAGCTTGTACAAGGCTTATCAAGCCCTCACCACAACTTTTAACTCAGACGAATGGCGAGCCTCAAAACATAGAAAGACAGTAGACGGGAAGAGAACAATGAATATTATTATGATAGCTACATTTTGGGATCATGTAAGATGGGTATTGGGCATACTAGAACCTATCTATCGAGTTTTTAGGATAGTGGACAATGAAACATATCCATCCATGGGTTCCATGTATGAGTCCATTCGTTTATAATACAAGCAATCAAGGAGAACAATCCCATGGGTGTAGATTGGGTGTTGCAGATTATAAAAGCTCGTTGGGAGGGGGCATGCTAAGTCATCCCTTACATGCTGCTAGTGAGTATATGATTTAATAAATCCAGTTTCATTGAATATGTATAGAATTTTTTTATTTACATTAACTATTTTAAATCTAATTTTTGCAGCTTATTACTTAAATCCCAAGTATCATTATGAGTAGCATCTAGGTCTGGATGCCCAGCTTGGTACCTCGGTTTTTCAAATGTTTGAAAAGTTTTTCCCCAACAATCCCAATGTTGGGGATCTTGTAAATGAGGTAATTATATAGAACTTAACATACCTATACCATTTCAAGCATAGTTTGTTGATTAAGAATTGCATATTGATAATATTTATTTTCTTCAATATTATAGTTGATGTACTGTCAAGATGCCAAAGGGTTATTTGGGATGAATGTAGCAATCTAATCAAGAAGCAAAGCAATGCCATATAAGTAAAGGATAGTGATTTAATAATATGTTGTCTACTTTTTATTTTAAATTATTGATAAATCCTAAATTTCTTTCATAGGTGAGTGGTGGAATTTTTATAGGACAGAAACATTAAATCTAAGACTATTGGCATATAAATTACTAAGTCAGACGGTATCTTCCTCTCCATGTGAGTGTAACTGGAGTTCATTTTCTTTGATTCATACATGCAGAAGAAACAAGTTGGAATATAAGAGGCTCCAAGATTTGGTATTCTGTCATTATAATATGCGGCTTCGGGAACGATTGATTCGATTTGAAGAAAGCTCTCTTGAAGATCCATTGGACTTAATGATGATAGGGCATTATGCTCAATTAGAGAAAGATGATGACAGAGAGAACCCTTTATACGAGTGGCTAAGGTCTAATGATTTAGATATTGCAGATGGAGGGTCAGAACCTAACATTGCTAATATAGCTCATGAACAAGGGGTCAATGTACAAAGAAAATTGGAGGTGGAGAGAACTCCAATAGATGACTTTGATCCACTAACAAGATCTGAAAGCATTACTCAATCAATCATAAAGTCTTCTTCAAGAACACAAAGTGGTGGTGGTAGTGATGATAATGATGAGAATGATGATGGTGGTATGGGTAACACTTCAATTAGCCAAAGACCTCTTAATCCATTCACAATAGAAGTTGACTTCCAACATGCTACACAAGATGAAGATCATGGTGCATGACCGCCTTTGAGATCCTATGTGAAGAAATATGACAGTAAAAAAAAGTGGCCTTTATAGAGGAGGATGACTTGGTGGATATTATGACTATTGTTATGGATAGTAGTGAGCAAGGGTCTAATTGTGGATATCAAAAATCTCAACATTCTTATATCAGAGATTCTGAACAGTATCCTCAACAGTCCTATGGCCAGATACCATATAATCCAGATAGTGGAACCGAAATGTCTTCATCTTCTCTCCCTGCATGGTACGACTTATATTCAGGTGGTTTCTATAATCATTGGTCAGAAGCAATGGATGAAAACTGTGGAGATGATAAAGAGGATGAGCTTACACAAGTTTTTTTTTGTGGTGAGGTATGGTGATAACATTTTTCATATTATATGTATATGTTTAAATGCTTTATTTGCTTTTGCATCACTGGTATGTTTCCTTTATGTTGTATATGTTAACATTTAAAATAATATTTTTTGTTCTATAGGTGAATTCATATTTATTAGGATTTATTATGAAGTTTTTTGAAAGATTTTCTCTTTTTTCTGCATTTTTTTATATTTTAGCAAAATTGTTCAGCGAAATTTTCGATAATTTCTCCGAAATTAGTGAAATTTTCTTCCTTTTCAGCTTAGCGAAATTTTCCCTATTACTTAAATTGCGAACGCTGGGTGTAACTACAGTCAAGCAACATTTGGCACATCAAAAGGGTAATGTTATTGCGTGCACAAGGGTCTCTAAAGTAATAATATTATCAATGAGAGCCAACTGGCAAGATATAAAGGCAAAAAAAGTGTTAAGAGAAAAAAAAGGAAGAAGATAATATTAGATGCATGTCAAGAAGAACTATTTGGCCCATGTCAAATGCTTGATGGCGACAACAACGATGATGATGATGGGGAAATGATGAGGGCGACAAGAGAAAGTCTAAAATTTGCTTGTGAAAATGAGTTCTTAAACAAATGTTTTCAAAGAGTTAATTAGTTCGTGAAGTTGGTAGTAATAGTGGGGAAATATTTAAAGGCATTCATCGTACTTCCATTTCAATAAAACAAGGTAAAGCATACCCAAGGCTCCTACTTACATACACATAGATGAAGAAAGTGAATTTACTAAATCACAAGCTCTAATTAATAACGAACAAATTTTTAAAAAAGTAGATGATAAACAAAAAAAAAAAAGTTGAAACAAATGTGAAATAAGAGCATTATTGATAATCTTGGAAGAGCAGTAGCAAAATTATTCTTGTATAATATTATTGCTCCACATATTGCAAATTCTCCATTTTTCCAAATATTTGTGCGATGGCAAAAGCTGGAAGTGATATTAAAGCACCAACTTTATATGAAATTGATGGAAAATACTCCAAAGAGGTTTATAAAGAAACATTGGATTATGTGCAAGGATTTAGAAAGTTGGGATATAAGATGTTGTACAATCATTTGTGATGGTTGGACTGGCCCAACTAGATTAAGTATGATTAATTTATGGTATATTGTCCCTTGGATACTTTTTTCATAATGGTGATTGATAAATCTGACCAAGTGAAAAATGTCTCATATATTTTTAGCTTAATGGATAAGAAGGTTGATGAAATTGGTGAGAATAATATATTCTAATCATCATTGACAATGAAGCTTCATATAAGGCAATGAGGAGATTGCTCATGGAAAAAAGGAATCATCTATTTTGGTCACCTTGTGCAACTTATTGTATTGATCTGATTCTTGAAGATATTGGAAGGAGAAAAAATGTGGCGAAAATAGTTGAAAAAACAAAGGTGATTACTATATTTATTTACAATCATAATTGGGTTATTGCATTAATAAAAAAAAGCTTACAAATGGATGTGAGTAATTGAGACCTGGGGCAACTAACTTTGTAACAAATTTTCTAGCATTGGAGAGCTTGTACACACAGAGAGGAGCATTTTGTAAGATGATTTCCTCTCGACGATAGATCAAATCTAAGTATGGAAGGCTTTCAAGGGGCCCTTCTACAGATGTGTTGAATTATAAGAGATAATGTATATTGGGGAAAAGTGCAAGAGATTATAAAGGTTATAGAACCTTTAATTAAGGTTCTTAAGCTTGTTGAAAGTGATAAAAGCCCTACTATGGGATATATTTATGAAGCAATGAATAGAGGAAAATTTTATATACAAAGAAATTGCAAGCATTGTAAAGATTATTGGAAGCCAGTTGATAAGCATTAGAATGCTCAACTTCATCATGAACTCCATGGTACAGGTGAAATTGATTACTTGTTTTATTAAATTATATCATTTGATCATTCAGTGTATATCATTTATTTATTAATTTTTTTGCTTAATACATTTGTATGTATAGGTTATTTCTTAAATCCAATTTTTTGATAGTCCAACACATATGAGGAGGCTGAAGAAATTAGAATTGGACTACAAAATGTTATCAAGCAATTAGAGCTAGCTATCGAACGACGAATTCAAGTAATTAATGAAGTAAATTGTGCAATATTATAAATAAAGTCAATTTACATGTTTTATTTTCTTGTAATATTTATTGTTAATCCGTTATAAAAAGTTGATTCCATTATGCAATATTGGTTGAAATATATGAACTTGAAATGTGAAGTTTTGGAGATTCACTTGCATGAGTAGCCATACATGGATTTGAACTAAGTAAATAATAAATTTTTGTTAATTTGTGGTTCTACATGTAAATTTGATCATTAAACTAATGTTATTAAATTTGATAATTATAGCTCAATGGCGGGTGAATTATAGAGAAATTGCGCTACATCTTATAGGAGAATTGTTGTGAGGATTTTAAACCAAATTACATCTTCAGCTAGTTGTGAAAGAAATTGGGGCATATTCGCACCAATTCATTCTAAGCAACATAATAAAATGAAGCAATAAGAAGTAAAAAGAAATGTTTTCATTCATTACAATGTTAGATTATATCTATGGAATATGCAGAGAGTGCTGGAGGTCAAGCTGAGCGAGAGCCATATTGTCCAATAAACTTGGATTATATATATTTGCTGAGCCTAAGAATGATCTGTTCCTACCATGCATGTTTAGAACAAAGAGAGAAGGATAAAGATATGGCAAGTAGTAAAGAGGAAAACTACCCAAAGCTTGTTAGAAGGACAACGCAAAGTCATTCACAAACAATTATTGAAGTTGAAGAGAAGGTAGTAGTTGTGCTATTAGATCTAAACATGGGAGTGAGAGTATTACAGATAGTGACAATAATGACAATGATAGTGGTGGACCTGAAAGTGGAAGAGAACTAGGAGTAAGAGGAATAAGTGAAACTGTAGTGCCAACTACATATCCTCAACCTTGACAATCACAACGTGTAAGTTGAGATCGTGGAAAGAGTCCAATGTTACAACAAGATGAAGGTGAGGAGGGTGAGGATCAACAACCACCAAGAATGCAAATACAATCTTCATGGGCTTTAGGTTATCCTTATGCATATGGGTAATATTATGAACAATATCCTCAACCACAACCACCTTCAGCTAGACCTAATTCATACAATTATTTTTTTGGTTATCTACCATTGTAATATGGATATGGATATGGGCAATATAGCAACGATAACAATAACGAGGTTGACCATGATGAGGAACTTGTTAGGCACTCATTTTAGTGGCAATATGGTAAAAAGGCTATTTATTTAAAATATTTACTTATGTTAAATCATTAATTATTCTAAACTTGTGATGTTGAATGTTTGTGCTTGCTTTATTAAATGCTCATAGCCTCATACTTCTTAAATTTGTGAAATTTTCATTTAAATTTAATGATTTTACATGTAAAGTCATAAACAATTAACTTATAAATAATGGACCAATACATCATTATTTATATTTGCAAAATATAAAAGAATTATATATTCTTTTATTTCTAAATTTTTTGGATATTTTTTCACATTTTTTTTGCTTTAATAAAAAACCTATCTGATACAGACCAATATGGTCCGATATTGATACTGATATGACCCAACTGTATTTTATAGGTTATTAAGGGAGTTGATATGTCCCCCAATACCATTATTCAGAATCATGCATAAAAGATGGAGCTGCATACCAATTATGCATCTGGTCATAGTTGATCAGTTTTGTCTACTTGTGGAGGATAGTGTTACATACTACTTCACAAAAGATTTAAGTTAAAAATCTAATTGATAAGGGAGTATTTTCTCCATCTCTTTATTTTGTCTCTTCGAGGCTGCATTAGTCATTTGATAGGTTTACATTCCTCTGGATTCTTGTTCCTTGTCCTGCCCTTTATGTTTGTCTCATGCTTTGTTTTCTAAATGCTTTCAATGCTAAACTTTTCAACTAAGACAACGAATTTCAGGTTGATTTTTCTCTTTGCTTGTTCAGTGAGGAAATCCGGGTGGAAAAGAATCAGAGGATGCTTAACAAATTTATTCCATTATCTAAGGGTGTTACTGCATGTGCTGCACACCCACTAAATGGTACCATCGTGGCTGGAACTAAGGTATGTTTCTTCTTCAACAAGGATTAATTTTATGAAGGGGAAAATTGCAAAAGCAAGCTTTTGTTTCATCTCAACTTTTTTGTTGAATTCCTAATACATAGTGTTCCATCCTTTGCCACTATAGATTTCTTTTGTGACATGCTTGGTGGTAAATAATAGTTTGCATGAAGAGGGGTGGGGGATCACTCACATGCTACTGCTTACACAGATTGTGGGGGTAGTGCCTCTTGGGAACCATGCAGATTTTGAATTGGATCTGGAGGGGGGGGGGGGGGGGGGGGGGGGGGGGGGGGGGGGGGGGGGGGGGGGGGGGGGGGGGGGGGGGG
>JAYJMB010078965.1:0-22310 GCA_036873735.1 Pouteria campechiana
TGAGAGAGAGAGATAGAGAGAGAGAGAGAGAGAGAGAGAGAGAGAGAGAGAGAGAGAGAGAGAGAGAGAGAACTGTGGTCTGAAAATGCCAGTCTAGGATTTAACTAGTCTTTTTTTCATCCCTAAAAGGTTGTTATCCTTGAAAATTCGAAAGGAGAGAGAGATATTTCTATGAGTAGCAAGAGTTGCATTAGAGATAATTGTCATGGGGTGTTAAAAGATCCAATTCCATTTCGAACACCTATTTATCAAGTTTACATGATACATGGCATCTTGGGATAGGTGGCCACTTGTTGGTCCCAAAAGGGGTGTATGGCAAAGTATGCCCAAGCAAGAATGAGAAACAAAAAAAAATAAAAAAAATAAATTAAGTGCAAGAATAAGAAATCGATAAAAGCACACAAGCATGCAAGACAATAAATCACACCAGGTATAGTGTTTCAGATCAGATAAGGCACCTACTTAAATCTCCAAGCTATCCCAACCTTTAGTTCTATTAATCCACTAGTGGAATTAATACCTTTGGTTTCTTTAAGATCACTAAGAAACTCATACATTGTTGGTTTTGCCGAACTCATCAACAAACACATACACCTAGTTTCTCCAAGCTTCCCTGGAACTCATAAAATGCCTTTCTACAAAGCAACCCTTTTTTGCTAGCAAAAATCACAAATAAACAAAGAAAAAGTATAAAGGAATGCCTCTTGTTAGGCAAGTCTGTCCAAGTGAAAAGCACAATAGAATAACTTAAAATTAATCTATATGCTCAATAAAGAAACTCCTCTTGAGATGAAGAAGACGATGCTTTAAGCACTTTATAGACTGGAATGCTTGGAGAGAGTTCTTCCAGGATGTTGGGAATGTTCTAGTTTTTAATCCTTAAGTTCTAACCCTTCTTTAAGTCCCAATAGCTTGTATTTATATCTTGGAGGGGGTTCCTAGCTGTTGGGAAGAAAATCTAGCCTTTTGAATGATTAGAAATCTGACCGTTTTGTAATGTTCTGTACAACAGGACCATGTGGGTTCCCCTGTTGGTGGTCAGGTTCTTGTGGCCCAAACGACCCCAATATGCATTCCCTTGTCCTAAAAGTTTCTAAATAATTGAAGAGCGTCTCGTGCAAGGTTCCCTGTCCATGGAGAGAGCTTTGTTGCTTCCCCTTTTTGTTCAACTTTTCATGCTTCTTTTTTAGAGTGATCAACAGACCCCTGTTAGCCAAGGTTGATCCCCCTCTGGGGTCTCCTGTCCTTGAAACATATAGCAAACTTGCATTAGCTCAAGAGAAGCAATTAACAAATTTTGTCATCATCAAAACCATTCTTTCGGACTCAAAAAACTAAGATCCACATAGGATGAGTGTAACTAACTCCTATGCAAGTACACTCTCACCTTCTGTAATGTAAGTATGCTCTAATTGCTAAATGTTAAGTAGAAAGCAATTGAATTCTCACTCTAGCTATGCAAGTATACATTCAACCTGTTACTCTTCACTGTTCTTCAATCTCCTTTTACATGCATAGTGGGTGTTTCTTAACAATCCCTATTACTATTCTTTAAATTCAAACTAATTGAGTTTTGTGGTCCTAGTTTGACCAAAACTAGTCATTGGCCTGTTCCATGTAACAAATACCAGGATGCAATACAAAAGGGGAAAAAAAATGAAGAAAAAGAGTAAAGGAAAAAGAAAAAGGGGAAAAAGAATAATGCAGTAAGAAGTACTGCTAGTTTAAGTAGGTAGTCATAAACTGTAACTTTGCAGTGTAGATATCTAAAACATAAAATTATTCTGTAATCCTGTTGCTGGCTTGGTGGTGTTACAAATATTGTTTTGTGACCTTGTTTGATTTTTAATTGATCACTTTTGAATTTTCTTTTCGACTTTTATACCATTCAGGTTAATTTTAGCAATCAAAATGTACTTTTTCTTGGATTTAATTTGCAAAACTAAAAGAAATTTCATCTTATGTTTCATCATGGTGGGCCAATCTGAAAGTATTTGATGATCTAATTCTAAATCTTGGATTTCATCTGTGAAAATAAAAAAAGGTTTTTCTCTATCAACTTTGATTGTGTTTTTGGTCAATTGTGCAATACAAAGATATTGTGCTTTATAGCTTTACGTGGAGCATTTGGTAATGAGGAAAAGATGGTGGAAAACTTTTTCAACCTTTTTGCACAAGTTTTGATGTGATTTGACATCTTAACTACCTAGCAACATTACTTTTCCTCATTATTAGTTATATTTTTAATTATTATTTCTCATTTTTTTATACAAAAAGCCTACTTATTTTGTCTTTAGTCATTTTATTTCTAATCATTGCCCTTTATCAGATTACAGTATTTTCTCTCTTTTCTCTCACTTTTCCATATTCCTTTTTTCCTATTTCTTTTCCTCATTCTCAAACAGACACTCAGTTTCAAACGGTGTGTTTATTTTGATGTAAAAGCCCAATAAAAACCCCTTTATGGTAAAAGAGGGGTAGAAGTCCCATATTCTCTCCTTCCTATGTAGATGTGATGTTTAACTACCCTGAACTGCCTATAATTAGCATACCCTTTTCTACGTAGTTATTTATTTTTTTTAAAGCCTACCTATTTCATTTTCATTCACTTCATGACTTACATTAACCCTATAATGTTGACATCATTACCTTTACTTTTACAACTTTTTTACTTTTCCACTCTTTTACATATATTTTACCTCAAACCAAAGACCCTCTCAAAATATTGATCAACATGATGTTGATGCAGAGCCAATATATGAGTTAAGTCATAGGGATTATTTTATGTTTCTGAACTCTTTTGTTATTCTTTTGTCTTAGTTTCCTTAGAGCTTAAGTTTCGGTTTCTTGCTGCATCTTTGCCGATGGCTTATGTTTTCTTACTTAAAGGCCAAGTTTCTTTGAGCATAATGAATGGTTAGTCTAAGAATTATTGCTCAAGGTTTTAAAGAAATAGGCATGGCCATTTTAATAATTGTTATAGCATTGTATCTTAGGATATATTAGTGCCTTGAAATTAGGATATGTATTCATATCATGAAGGACTATTGAATGTATTAGGCAACAATATCATTTTAAGAAACATTATGGTAACATGTGGAAATGACTATTTGTAATAGAATTAAAGACACTTTCAAACTCACATATCAAATTTCCATTTCATATTGTCTAAAATTGCATGGCTATTAAAAGCAGTTTAATTGATGAGCCATAATGTTCACTTTATTGCTAATTAGGGATTTATCACTTGCTCCTGATAAAGGTAACATTGCTTTGCTCCTGATAAAGGTAATATTGCTTTTGTTAGAGATAACATTGATTTTACTGAACTTTATTAAAATATAGATAATTGAAAAAATGGATAGAAATTAAGAATTTTCAAGGAAAATCTTGGATAGATTAAAAATTTTAAGTGTACATTTAGAACCAAAATAATTATTTTATATGTCCATGTCTAATGAATAATGGAAATACGTGTGGGAAGTGTACCATAGCGAATAATAGAAAAGCATGTAATACATGACAAATTCTAATTCTATGGTGACAGTACCATGGAAATCTTCATGAAAATGATTTGTTTAGGGTTTATAATGACGTAAGCATTAAATCTAAACCAGTAATCATACTTAAGCACCACTTAGTTAAGATTTGAAATTTTTTATCAATTGAAGACTTAGGTGGGGTACAACATTGGCCTTTGATGTAGCATAAGAAGAAGAAGATTTTTGGGAAGAAAGAGAGAAGATCCTTTTAATGGGGACAGAAGGGAAGAAGGGGGGAAAAAAAGAAGAATTAGGGATTTCAGAGAGGAATATAAAAGAACAGAGATTTAGGAAGAACTTGTGTGCAATGGCAAACAATAAATTATCCTAAGTTATTACACATATACCATGTCTCCCTATTTATAGGAGATTATTGTTAAGCCTAGTCCTAATACAATAATTATTGTGTATACCAATCTTATCTTAATGAGAATAAGAAGGGATAAGACCAAATCCTACTGCAACAAGAATAAATCCTAAATGAAGAAATCTAAACTAATCGAAACCAATCCCAAATAAACCAATTCAATACTAAAATCCTAAATAAAACAATTACATTTCTAAAATTCTAATAAAACTTACCTAAAATATGCAATAACAAATATATCCTAGATCTTATGCACTAGCCTTTGCTACTAATATTGTGTTCTTCATTGGTCTTATGTGAAATTGAATATGCACCTAGCCAAATTCTCTCTAATTGTGACCTAATTAAATATCCGATTGAAATGATTTTTTGAATATTAGATCAATAGGTAGTGATGAGTACTATTGCCAAGCATGAATATGAATGGATTGATGTTAACTTATACATTGTCATGACACCAAACACATAATTTGCATGGAGATTTTCATGCTAATGTTATCATGGAATCATTTTCCAATCATAAAACATATGTAAATTGTTACAAATAATTCTAACACATACTAAACATATTAACTAATTCATAATAAAGAATTTTATAATCAAATAATTCTCATCATAATAATTTAATAATTAATTATTAAATAATTGACCTAATAAGTAATCGATTATCTGTATAATCTATTTTCATAAAATTTACATTAAAAACTGTCATTCATCCTTTTTTATTTATCAAATCAAAATACATTTGCCTCATTCATCAGTTTTTGTTAATTGTGATTGTCGACTCTATGGTTTTATTTTGATAAATAACAAACTTGTATATGACTTGTTTAAACTTTAAAGTTAGTAATGTGTTTGCTAATTGTTTTTATGAAAAATGTTTAAGTAAGAACTTTTAGCAAAGTTTATCAAGTAAGGTTTTTCAAATGGTTAGCCAAGCAGCTCAAAGGATTATCAATTCATGAAAATCATCAGAGTTAAGATTTTAGAGTACAAGAAAGTAAAGGAGCACCTTTTCAAGGTCCAAATATGATTAGAGAGATCAATAGATGACTAAGAGTCAACCTACCTAATTTACATCTATCAACAAAAGAATCTAGAATTTTAAAAGTGCAAATAAGTTCACCAATTTGAAATTGGTTAGTCTGGAATTCATGAAATTTACCAAATAAAATCAGAGTATGCATTCCACAATCTTACAGCAGACCCAGAGCCTTGTGCACTGGTTACACCCTTATTCCTTGGTTGAAATCAATCAAAATAAAGTAGAGAACTCAACACCCTCCTCTCTTTTGATGATGACAAAACTTTTTGACAGACTTGTTAACATAAAATTCAAAAACTGCCCCTAAATCATATCAAACATGCATGCATGCATCCCTTGACTAGTTGATCCTTATTTTCTCACCCTTTTGTCATTACCAATCAAAAGAGTCAGTGTATATGGATATGCTAAGCGAAAACAAGGATGAGCAAAATCTGAAGCAGAAACCTTCATTCATTCACACAAAATATAGTTCAAAAAAGTTTTCAAGAAAAATTATTTCATCTTTTTCTGCCTGTCTTCTTCCATCAACCTTTGCCACTCATCATTAATACCATCAAGAGTAGAGCGAGAAGGTTCGGGATCTGATTCTGTGTTTGAATCTTCATCATAATCTGAGTCAGAAACACTGTGAGTTTTAGGTTTGGGCTGAGGCTTAGAAGCAGAAAGTTTGGTTTTAGATGAAGATGACTTAGATTTGGTTGCTGTTCTTCTGATTCTGAAGTGAGGTGGTGGCTGATTTTGATTGGTGGGAGGTTGAGGTCCTTCTGGATTTTATGGTTGTTCTTGTTGTCTTTGTTCTTCAGGTTCATTTCTATCATATAACTAGTTCCCTCTCAGATATTTTGCACTAGAATGCATTTTATTTCCTTTGTTTAGTATCTGAGCTGTATTGATGTTTGTATGCGGGTCTAACGGTTTAAGAGATGCATCAATAGAAGGACGTTAAGTTGTGGAGGAACATTGAATAACATCTAGCTAGACGAAGCATTGGAAGGACTCACAGATGAATAACACTGCAGAAAATCTCAACAATGGATGAGTTGAATGCTTTCCTTTACTATGACTTCCTTTTATAGAAATCTGGAAAAGGGTATGTACTTTGTTGGAGAAAATCCCTCAACAACTAGAGCATTAGAAAATTAATTTTTTTTTGTTTATTGCAGACTACCAAAAATTCCGTTTTGCAAGCAATTTGTCAACGTTTCATTCAACTGTTGATATTTTGTTAACATCTGTCAATGGTTCCATCACAGAGTGATGCATTGTGCCATTTAAAGCTTCCGGTGATAAATTGTTTCTAGTATTTTGAAATAAGTTGATGTTTTAACAAAATTCCGTCAGCTTATTTTGTTTCTAAAAAAACTTAAGAGAGTTTATCTCTTGTATAAGATTGACATTTCTTGCTAGGTTTGTTGGAGTTAGTTCATATCTTGATGTGTCCTCAGAATAGGTTGATGAATTCTACTGAATTTTAATAGATTGAACTTGAGACCTTTTCGGAAGGTTTTTGGGCATATAATAAGTTGACATTTCACTATATAAACATTGACTGATTCTACTTGAGTCTCTGAAAACAGAATACTCTAAGATGCTTTCTAAATCATGGATGAAAACACGCTTAAAATTCATACAATATACAAAATATCAAGCAAATCAATCATTAGTAATAACAACAAGTCTCACGTAGCTTTGGTAACCATCAAAATCAATCAAAATAAAGTAGAAAATTGATGTAGAATAGTAAGGGAGAGAAATTAGAAGAAAGAGGAAGGATCCTCTCAAAGGGGTGGGAAGGGAAGAAAAGGAATAAAAAATGGACAAATTTAAGAAAGATGAAATAGAATTAAAAATGAAGCAAAGTAAAATTCACTTTTCTCTCAAATCATCAACTTGATGCAAAAACATAATTCGATGCAACTCTATTTATAGGAAATTTCTACATAAAATAAAACCCTAATTTAAGTGTGTAAGAGTTAGATTTTTTCTTCCTTAGAAGAGGATCGATCTTTATGTAGAGATTGTAAGGTTATATTAGGTGAGAGTTTAATTGTGCAATATAGGATTTTGATAATGGATGTTTATATGCAAAAATGGAAGAGAGATCATAAAACTAATATAACTTCTAAAATTAAATGTTGGAATTTGAAGGTAGTAACATAGAAAATTTTAATAAAAATATAGCAGAAGAAAAATGGGAAAATATAAAAGATGTTAAGGTAGAAGCGATGTGGAATGAGATGGCAGAATGCATTTGAAATATAAGAAAAAACAACTTAGGTATATATAAAATAGTAGGCACCCATATAGGGAAACTTGATGGTGGAATGGAGATGTCCAAGAAGCTATTAATGACAAATGAATAAAATTTTAAAAATGACATAATAATAAAAAAGAAATAAATTTACAATAATATAAAGATTCTAAATAATATATTAGGAAAGTTACTAGTGAAGCAAAATATAAAGCCTATGATCACCTCTATACTGGATTAGAAATTAGGCAAGGTGAAAATGATATATTTAAGTTATCTAAATTAAGAGAAAGAAAAGGTAAAGATTTGACTCATGTCAAATGCATTAAAAGTGAGGATCAAAGATCCTGGATAAAGGACAATGAAATTAAGGGAAGATGGAAAAATTATTTCTCTAGTTTATTAAATGGCTATCCATTAGAAAGTGTAAGATTAGATGAAAATACAATTATAAACAATAATAAAAACCATATCTATTTTCATAGAATTAGAGTTTTTGAGCTTAAAGAAGCCCTAAGAAAAACGAAAACGGGAAAGCTTTAGGTCTAGATAATATATCAATTGAGGTATGAAAGGGCATGGGTGATATAGAGTTAAATTGGTTGACAAACTTTTTTTAATAAGATTATAAGATCAAAGAAAATGCCAAACGAATGGAGGAAAAGTTCTGTAATACCAATTTAAAAAACTAAAGGATATATTTAAAGTTGTGCTAACTTTCGTGGAATAAAATTTATGAGTCATGCTATGAAGCTTTGAGAAAGAGTAATTGAGCAAAGGTTAAGGGCATTAAACAGATGTTTCAGAAAATTGATTTGGCTTTATGCCAGGGAGATCAACTATTGAGCCTATTTTTCTACTTAGGCAATTAATAGAGAAATATAGAGAGAAGAAGAATTTTCATATGGTTTTTATTGATCTAGAAAAGACACGATGGAGTCCTTAGGGAGTTAATATGGCTAAGTATTGAAAGAGAAAAGTTACTAGAAGATATGCCAATATTATTTGGGATATGTATGATAAAACGATAACCAATGCAAGAACTACGAGTAGAGAAATAAGTGAATGTCCAATTGTAGAAGGTTTATGTCAAGGCTAGCCCTTGTCTTTACTTTTGTTATGGATGGTCTCACTAGACATTTATAGGAACAGGTCACTCGATATATGTAATTTGCAGGTGATATAGTTCTCATTGATGAAACAAGAGAAAATTTGAAATTAAATAAATGATTAAATGCTTTAAAATCTAAGGGTTTTAAATTTAGTAGAACAAAAACTAATTATATGGAATGCAATTTTAATAAAAATAGAACCATAAATGAAGAGCTTTTCAAGATTACACATTAGATGATGCTATAAAATGATCACTTCGGTATTTGAGATCTATAGTTTAGGAAAATGATAAAATCGATAAGGACGTTACCTATAGAATTCAAATAGGATGGAAGAAATGGCGTTGTGCTTCTGGAATTTTATGTAACTGTCATATGTCAATTGGATTAAAAGCAAAATTTTATAGGGTAACTATAAGATTAGCTTTGCATTTTAGGGTAGAAGTTGGACAATTAAAGAACAATATATATATATAATGAATGTAGCTAAAATAAGAACGTTGAGATGGATGAGCGGTAGAACAAGAAATGATAAAATTAGAAATAAAGTAATTTGAGAAAACCTAAAGGTAGAATCTATAGATAATAAAATGAGAGAAATTAGACTTAGGTGGTTTGATCATGTCAAATAGAGGCCAGAAAGGGCACCAGTTAGAAAGAATGAATTTATCACAGTAGAAGGATATAAAAGAACTAGAGGAAGGCAGAAAAAAAAACTTTGTTAGAGGTTATTAAGAAAGATATGACAAAGCTAATAAAAATATAATTTAAGATTGAAAAGAATGACACAGCATAATCAATGTAGCTGGCCTCACGTAGGTGGTAAACAATTTTTTGATGATGATGATGATATATCATCATCAAAATATTGTTTACCATCTATGCGGGGTCAGTTGCACAGATTCTTTTGTGTCATTCTCGTCGATCTTAAATTAGTTTTTTGGTAAGCTTAAGCATTTTCATAGCTTTTTTAATTACCGTTAGCTATGTTTTTTGGCCTTCTCCTAGCTTTCTTATAGCTTTCTATTTGAATAATACTCATTAGTTCTATTTGGTGTAGTTTTCAGCCTTCATTTTACATAACCAAACCATAAAAGTCTTCTTTTCCTCATTTTATTATCTATCGGTTCTACCTTTAGATGATCTTGGATTACTTCATTCCTAATTTTACCTTTTTTGGTTTTACCACTTATCTATCTTAGCATCTTCATTTCCGCTATACTCATTTTATGTGTATATTATTCTTTAAATTCCTAACATTCTACCCATAAAGCATAGCCTCATAAAATTTTTCTTTTAATTTAATTAGCACTCGACGGTCACATAAAATTCCTAATGCACTTTGCCATTTCTTTTACCTTGCTTGAATTCTATTGGCAATGTCTTTGTTGATTTCTCTACTTTCCTGAACTATTGATCCCAAATACCTAAAGTGATCATTTCGTAGAACTACTTAATCTATAATCTTAACTAGTTCCTAATTTACATTTAAGTTATATTTCATGTATTCGGTTTTTGTTTGACTAACTCTAGAATCCATAGATTCGAGAGTATGTTGCTATTTATTTAGGTTTAATTTTATACCTATTTTTGTTTGATCTATTAAAACTAAATTGTCTGCAGATAACGTACACCAAGGGATCTTTTCTTGTAAGTGTTTAATAAGTTTATCCTTGACTACAAAAGGTAAAAATAATAAAAATAATAATTTAAACTACCTATCAAATTAATCTATGTTATGATCACTTGATGTATACAAAAAAATTTCAAAAATAATTAGATACCCAAATTCCTAATAAAATATTCCTAAAAATACACATAAATAATTAAACGCTAAATCTTAGGCATTAGCCTTATGGCTCATATCGCGTTCTTCATCAAGAATTCAATAGTTGTTATCCATGGTAAATGACTATTAGTAAACTCATGGATATAGTGCACAACTTTTATATTGCAGCCTGTTGGGGTATGGAAAATCAAGCGGATGAAGTTGATTTGGAAGCAAAGCCAAGATGCCTATGAGATTTTAAACTGCCTCCAAGGATTCCGTGAAACAAGGACGATTCTGATTCCACGGTTAGGGACAAATTATCTGCAGAGTATGATCTTTCAGAGATATTGCTAGCAATCTGAGACCCTACGTGTGGCAACACATCAGAAAAAAATCTGGTCTCCAAGTTACTTATGACATGTGCATCAGATTTTTTCATGCCTTTTAGGTGCACAAGCATGTCTTCCAAAATAACTCTCAACTCTCGGATTGATGAAAGTCTTTCTGATATGACTTTGCATCCCTAAATGCAATCTTTTGACTCTGTTCAAGCAGTTAAAGCTACCAAAGTTTCTCATCTCTCTGATGTACTAACAAAGGAAACAAGACGAAGGGCTTTGCACCATGATTCCTTCTCCCATTAGGTCTCAGGATATATGTAAAAAGTCAGAGGTTGAAACAGAAATTGATTATCATCCAAGAACCACCATTGTCCGTCAAGATAAGTGCATGATCCTTGATCCTTGATCCTTGCATACTTCTTGACAGAAAGAAACTGACTCATCAACACCGAGCTTGCGGCCCACTTGAGCTACAAAAGCTTCTTGTTGCTTACTCTTTCGGTTCAGCCGATCTAGGAGGTGTAGAAAGAGCAATGCCTCAGCAACCACGATAGAAGCGGCCTCGAGGAGGAAGCCGAAAATGAGAGCGAGCATGGCGAGTCGAATCAACAGATCCCACAATTGGAGGAAAACAAAAGGCGGATGGGGGAGAGAAATTGGGGAAAGAAATTTAGGTTTGAGGACATGCATAGCATTTAAGCGGGGTTGGAGGAAAGGAGAATCGAAATTTGGTATTCGAGTTTGAGAATGAGAATTTGAGATTATGACTAGGGAGAGGGAGAGAGAGATTTAAAGGAGGAGTCAATTCACAACTTTTAACTAGAATGTCTGTGAAATCAGAGCATTCATGGCGGAGAAGAGAGAAGATCAAGTTCCTTGCTATAATGCACCCTGCCGAGTCGACTCGAAGAATTATCGGGCCGGGCCGCACAGCTATCTGGGAGTCTCTGGATAAACGTTGCTTTCTTCTTTCTGGTTTCATGCCTTTCCATGAGAGCATCTTTGTTTCACATGCAACTGCTATATCGGTTTGTCCACTTTCATTCCTGTTTGGTGGGCCACCCACCCCAACCCACCCATGATTGAATTTTATCCAGTCACTACTTGATATGTTCCCGATGGGAGAAGGGGCTTAAGTTAGGGCAAGGTATTGGGGCCTACAAGCTTTAATCATAAATCTGAACGTCTAGATTCCTGCTTTTCAACATCAACGTCTTGAAGAGACATTGGATAATGCTCATTTAATGTCAGTAATAGAAGTAACAAAAAAAAGTATGCTGGAATTGTAAGCATTATTCAAAGTAGATTTGCGGTCGTCAGATAAGCCTGTTGAATTTGTTGGTGGCTGCAATTCAATTCGTGGTCAACACTGCAATAGATGAGAATTGGACAGCAGATTAGCTGTAATAACGTGAAGCCCTCACTCACGCAGGCATCTGCATCTTGCAGGTCGCTCAGACAACGACGTCTGCATCCAACGGGTCGCACAGGCAATGGAGTTTTCTCTATAAAGGTCGCGCAGTTAAAGAAGCCTGCATCAAAGGTTGTGTAGATAGCATGTTATTTGTTGAAGATGTCTCTAGTGGGTCGCGCAGTCAAGGTTGCCAATGGGGCTCTCTCCAAAGGCTGATCTTGCAGGTAATGTGAAGGAAAAATGCGAATCGTGCAGGCAGTGGCAGATACAGTCAAGTGCATTGCAAGCAGCGGGTCGCGCAATCAAGGCTAAAAACGGAGCAGACGCTCACCTTTCTAGCGCTGTTCACTCGCGCAGTTGAAGAGCAAAACCAGGGAAAGAGATAGTTCGTGCAGCCGACGAGCATAAGCTTTGGACGTGTGACGAGATGAGGTAGGTCGCATAGTCAGCATCCATGAATAGCTCAAACTCGCGTAGCCGAAGGCCAAAATTCAGGTAGCACACAGATAGTGTATTGGTTGCTGATGATGTGCAATTAAAGTAACGGTGTATTTTGGAAATTGCCAAACTCGGATAAAATGACATTCACATCCAACCGTTGAAACAAGTCAAAGGTGGAGCCTACATTTAATGCTTTGCATGTTAAACATTTAAAAATGACTTATGTGAACATCCAGTTTCTTGGACCATAAGTGATAAGCAATGTAGTAACTCTACACCCTATACTTGGCAAAAAAGTAAAAATCTACATGCAGCCATGATTTGAGTTGAAATAAGTAAAATCATGGTCCAATGGACTTTATTATAAACAACAATCCCATGAGTTAAAAAAAAATGACGAATTGACACTCTTGAAGCCAAATGAGGCCCACCAAGGGTTTCTTCACACAACAAGAAATGAAAAAATTTTCAATGAAACTTGGAATTATAAGATGGTTATTATTTAAGTGTTTTGGAAAATTCCAATGGTATCTCCAATTATATTTTTGGAAAATGCATGAAAAAAACACTAAAAATGGAAATGAGATAAAATTGCACAGTCCACTCAACTAGAGGAGTTGGGAAAATTGCAAACTCCACCCAGGTAGCGCAGTTAGAGTGCAACTGAGTTTCAGGTAGCGTAGTCAGAGTGCAAATGAGCTCCAGGTCACGCAGTCGTGCTATTTGCAAACTACCCCCAACTAGAGGAGTTGGGAAAATTGCAAAATCCACCTAACTAGCAGAGTTGGTAATTTTACAAATCACTCCCAAGTAGTGCAACCAAGCTTTCGTTCTCTCATCGAGATAAACAATTTTCTGGACTGGAGCTTTGAGGACTCTTCAAAAGGCAGGTGCCTCCCCTGATACTAGAGGCTTTTAGCCTACTGGATATTTACTCTTCACGAGGCAGGTGCTTCCCCTGACGTCAGAGCCTTTTAGCCTACTGGATATTTTTCTTGGTGCCTGAGGGCACTTTGCCATGGTCCCACCATGGTACATACACATGTGGGTCCCACCCACGTTGTGGTAATGGTGGATTCCACTTGATTAACAGGTAACAAGATGTTACCGGATTGAACAGTTAAAACATACTTAAACTGGCAAAACACTAATTAAACCCTGAAAATGGCAGAGTTCTTTTGGAAGACAACCCATGAAAATCAGGAATATAATGACATGTACCCCACCCATTATCTTAAAGTTGATTAGGGACTATCATTAGCACTAATCACCGTCATTAGTGTTAATCATGATTAGACTTAATTAACTCAAAGTGTAATTAGGCTTAATCAATGTGACTTGACTCTAACGGTTTCTCACAGGTTGACTGCAGAGATCGCTCGCTTTTGGGTTTCCACGGGATATTGGAAAACACCACTTAACCAGTCACCCAAAAGCCTAAGTTTAGGACCAAGTCATTGAGTTATGACTTACCCAGTCACCGAGTCATGACTCACCGAGTCTAACCTTAGCAAAACATCACTCACTAAATCACCTAAAAGCCTAAGTTTAAGACCAAGTCACTAAGTCATGACTCACTGACCTTAGCAAAACCACTTCAATCAACTAAACGCAGTCAACCTAATCCCACTCTTCTTAAGTTTCTCATGGGTAATTAAGAGAGCCGAGCTAAACCTAGTCATCCTGGTCCTGCTCTTCCTAAGCTTCTCATGGGCAATTAAGAGAGCCGAGCTAAACTCAGTCATTATGATCCCACTCTTCCTTAGCTTCTCATGGGTAATTGAGAGATCCGAGCCAAACACAGTCATCCTAGTCCTACTCTTCCTAAGCTTCTCATGGATAATTGAGAGAGACCAGCTAAACCTAGTCATCCTGGTTCCACTCTTCCTAAGTTTCTCATGGGCAATTGAGAGAGCCAAACTAAACTCAGTCTAATTGACCCACTCTTCTTAAGCTTTGCATGGGCAATGTGAGAGAGCTGAATCAAACCTAGGTCACCTGTTCTTCCTTGTCTTTTTCAGGTCTAAACATGATAGAAATCACCCGGTCTTGAGTCCTTTTGGGATATGCCAATTGGGTTGCAAAACACCTAGGTTTCTTATAGTTTAAATAATAAAAATCACTCGGTTTTGATTCCATCCTGGGCAAACCAATTGGATCAAAATATCCATTCTTGAGATTGACCCAGAGTCTAGCAATTCAGTCTAGAGCCGTATCACCCTCTCCACCCATTGGCTTAAGGTAATCCACTAAATTTTAAGCCATCACAATATGCTCGGCAATTCCAAAGATAAAACATTTATTTTTAGACAGTGTTTTATTTTTAGGTCTCTAAGATACATTGTACTTTTCCTTTTAATCAAGGGTTTTCTTTCATTGTAGATATGTAAATAGGATCATTTGTGATCTGGGATGTGAATATGCAATTTTTCGATGTACATAGCAAGTGTAATTAATTGAGGGCATCAATATAAAAATGAAAATTGTTTGATTCATTCAACAAATGACAAATCTTTATATTGTTTTATTTTTGTTTTTGTGTTCCTCTTTTTGTACTTGTTACATAGCCATAAGGTATTTTCAAAATATTTTTATTACATGGATGTTATAGGAGCAATGCATTTGCAATTTTGCACCCTGATATTGTATAAAAAATGCTTCAAATGAATATATTGAGGGATTTGTAACAACAAATTATCAACATTGTGAACATTGGTTTTGGCTGTCATCATTCACTTAGGCTGTGATTGTGCATTTTGGAAAGATGTTTTGTGAAATACTTTTGACCATTATGCCTATTGCGAGCCTCTTTTCATTGAAGGACTCTTCAGCTCCATGAGGCATGGTACCCATTGTTTGTTTATACAATTGCTGTTATGGTGATTACATTAATTTTTTTACATGTTGTAATCTATATTCTGTAAGTGTTTTATTATAACATAGGAATGAAGGGAGGAAAATTAGACTGTCACAATATGCGAAATTCATCGTTTTACTTCATTAAGGTGTTATTCCTAGCATTAATGTGAGTATTAGGCATAGTTTTAATATCTGATACACTCGTCGTATCATAACGATGTTGGCATGTGCCAATACACAATACTAGGGTGTATCCGCCAGTCTGTAAATACACATTTAAAATCAAGTTGATATATTTATTTACAAGTACAACACTATACCCATATTAACATGGATGAATTGATTTATACATGAGAACATTGCTCACATATATAATAAATTACAAATTTCACCTAAATCTAGCACATGCTAAACATATATGAATAATACTATATTTAATTTTACAATCAAATCAATTTATAATTGATTTTTTTAAAGTAATTTAAATTAACCAAGTACTTATAATTATACATTTTTTTTTACGTAGCTTCATCTTAAGCAACTTTAATATATCATTCATCTTAAACAATTTTAATATATCATTCTTAACTTTAGAATATCAGTCTTATTCATTGAATTTCACAAATTTCAGTCTAAAAATTATTTCAGTGATTTCCCTGAGTCACCCCTAATCTAAGAAAATTCATAATTACTAAAATATTGAGAGCTCAAATCTGACTTTCTTAGTAGATTATCATTGTAATAATACCACCAATCTTTAATGCCCATAATTTGTTCTAAAGACATAAAAGTTTTGAAATTTCCTAGATCATAACTAAAGTCAAATGAATTAACATTACATTTCATCTTCCATCTGTTTTCATACATACACATATCTAAATATACCTAATAAATAGGGATTTCCCCAAATCACCCTAATTTTATCAAAACAGTAATGAAAAAGAAGATTAATATAATCCAAAACTGAGTTTTTTTGTTGGATCTACCATACATGTATTGTCTTCAATCATCAATGCCCATAATACAGGTGGAATTATCAGCACTATTATTGCCGAATTTTTGAATTTGCAAATGGTGGTCCTTGGTAGCTGTAGCTTAAGTTTTGACATTCTATTAGGACCTCTTTGTAATAGGAACTAGTGAAGCACTTAAGTTTCTCTAGTCAGTTGGAAAATTAGATTAGACAATCAGGGTGAACAAGTGTCATAGGTATGAGTTTCAGCCTAAAAGATGAACCAGTTTAGTTAAAGTTGTCATCGGTTACAAGCTTAATATCTTATTTGATGCTGAATTTCTGACATTTTCCCCGATCTAAATCTATGATTAGGGGTGCAACTTGGGTCGGGTTGACTCAGGTTTTTGTCAACTGTAATCCTAATCTTATTTCTAAAACCTTAACCCTAACACTATTATTTGGATTCGGTTTGAGTTTGGTTTAGGTTCAATCTAGGTTCGGGTTGAGCTTCATGTTGCATATTGTTTTCGATTCACACTTTTTACAATTCAATTCCAACCCGTCCACCCTATCTACTCTCTCTCCTAGAGCGCTTGGTGAAGGCCATCAGCTTGCTTGCTCTCCCCTAGAGCACTTAGCATGGCTCAGCTATGGGCACTTTGCATGACATCTGATAGAGAGTTGGCTATATTCTGATGCACGAATGTTACGAGGATGCGTTTGGCCTAAAAGATCTATCTATTTAGGTAAAGTTGCTATCCTCATTCTAAGCCCAAGGCTATATTCTGATGCACTAATGTTACGAGGATGGGTTTGGCCTAAAAGATCTATCTATTTAGGTGAAGTTGCTATCCTCATTATAAGTCCAAGACTAGTCCTTTTCTTATTTGATATGCAGTCTATTACAAAAAGCCAATTTTGGTCCTTGGGCAGTAGAATTATGCCGATCTGTGTCACTTTTTTGTTTGTTCCAATTGATTTTGTCTATATTAGTGCCTCCCAAGAATGAAGAAAATGATGGAAATGTTTTGTTGGGGTTTTTTTTTTGCAAGGATTTGAATGTCCTAGTTATTTCTATTTGGTTGAGAGGAAGAGGCGCATAGAACTCAGAGATATGGGGCCTGGTCATTGAATAATGTGAAAATCTTGAACATATATGTGATTTTCTTTAATTTTAAAGGATGCTCACAAATTGTTTCAGGTATATGGGTTTCTTGACATGTGTGCTTGCATTTGAACTATGCATCCAAAAGATAGGAGTGTGTTGGCAAGTGGTCGCATTCTCATTCCTGTTATTGAACAATGCCAACTGACCGCTAGTCTTTGTTGATGAAGGCTAAGATGTTGATGATGAGTATTTTCTAATCTTATCCTTGACAGATTTCTAGAAAGCATGGTCTTGGTGAATGCTTTTCTGCTATGCTAATCTTAGAAAATTATCATTAATTATTCTTTTACACACTGAACTTGCCCAGTTATTTTGGTTTTGTCATAGTGACTTCTGGTGGATGACTAATGCAATTTGGCTCATCTTGAGTCACCAGCCTACATGTTCATATTTTTTATAGTTCTGTTAGAGGGGTTTCTATAAGTGATTTTATCAAGATGTATGAGCAGATGGGGGTCGATAACTTATAGCACATGGGGGAGTGCTGTAAAAGGAATGCTCTATGAATGCTCTATGTTGTTGTCTTACTCAGCCAACCTCCCTAATAATAAGGCATGATAACAATGCTGCAAAATGAATGCCCCTTCTGGCTGTCCCACTCAGTCGAGTATCCAGGATAGAATTGCTTGTCTGGTTGGTTTTACTTTATTGGAATGAATAAAGTAAACACAGCATAATATTTTTACCAGCGAGAATATCATCTTGTTCATGGAAATAATTTTTGTAGTTGGATGGGTGACACTTTCATTGAAAAATAACTGCTCTAGTTGTAACAAGATGAAGCTCTGCAAGGTGGAATTTCTTAAAAATCTCATATCTTTTATGTGGGTTTTAGGGAGACTAATTGGGAATGGTGTGTAAAAAGTGCCTCACAATATTGCAGATAGCTTATATGCTTGTTGGCTTTTGGTTCCTTTCATAAAAAGTGCCTAATTTATTGCAGGTAAGTTATATTTATTAGTTTTCATCCTTTGTTATTTTTGCATCTCTTCTGGGCTAACACGTTTCAGTTCCTTGGGTGAGAAGTTTTTAAATAGCACGGGAGATTTGCTAACCAATTATATTCTTAGGACTATTTCTATGTGGAGGTTTTTCCTCTTTAACAATTTTCTCTATTGTCTTTCATAAATTATGGTCATCTTCCCCTGAGAAAGGCGTCAGACAAAAATAACAACATTGAAAGAGGATCCATGCTCTTCCTTATGAACTTCTTGAAACAAGAAATCTAATGTAACAATGTCTTAGAACTTTGGATTGTAAAGTTCTCTCTTTGATAATGACTTGATATCGCTTAGGTTTTGCTGGTGATGTAATTCTGCAGGCTACTGCCATATCATGTTGTGGCTGACTATGAAGCTGAAGAAGATGACAGGATCCTTGATTCTGATATGACAGGCCAGATGCTCTCGCGGTCCCAGCATTGGGACCACACAATTGCCACAAAGGTTGCCGAGTTTATTGCAACCTTTGAGAAACAAGTGCTTGCTTTTAACATCATATCCCACAAGCGGGCCCAGGGTGAATTTCGATCAGAGGAGAAGCTGATGATTGAACAGGCTCTCCTGCAAGATGAGAAACAGGCCATGTTGGAGCTGAGGGCAGAGATTGCATCGAGAGAGAAGGCAGGACGTGAGGCAGAGGCCAAGATGCGGATGGTGATGGTGCAAGCAGAACAGGCACGGGCAGAGTTGCAAGCCCATTCTGAGATGATTGCTCGTGTGCCAATGAGGGGGAGTGCTGTTGGGTCCCAAGGGGATGAGAGTGCTGGCCATGAGCTGGGGACACAGGATCAGGGGGTTAACATGGACGAAATGCTTCATGGTTGGGGTGATGGTGGTGATGGGCAGAGGGAGGATGAAGAGCCTTCAGAGGATTTCTTGAATGATGAGAACGAGCCTGAAAATGGAGCAGCAGAAATGCAGGATGGGTGGCAGGAAGTGGGGGAACTTGATTTGAATGCAAGGTAAAACTAAGGTGGATGGGTTGTCGAATTACAGGAAATGTGCATGCATTAGTCATCATCTTTTTAGTTCTATCATCAGTATTGATCTGTGTATGCACAAGTCGCCTTTTTGTTCTGGCATCTGCATTCAGCTGCACATGCATGAATCATGGCTTTGTTTGTCTAGCTTCTGTATTGTGCAATCCATCACATTCCATTGCTGAGCATGTTTATCGTAAATGGCTCTTTCCTTCCTGTTCTTTTGTTTAAAAAAGACAAGCGTGCTAATAGGATTGCAATTTGGGGTGAGTTTGGTTAGCTTTTAAGTGGAGAAAAAGGCATTTACCTCCATTTTTCTCTATTTTAACTTGACTGGATATTCACCTTATTTGTACTCCTGAGGTGGGAAAAAAGGAATATGGAAAGGGAAAAAAAAAGGAAATGATGTGATTGGATAAGAGCAAAATTATTAGAAATAAAGTGAATAAAAATAAAATAGATATATTTTTTGTATGAAATGATGAGAAATAATGATTGAAAATGCAGTTAACAAGAAAAAGTACTCTTGTTCTGTAGTTAAGGTATTAAATTATATCAAAAGTTACGAAGAAAAAGGTGAAGTTTTTTTCCTCATCCTCAAATGGGGTATTTGTCAGTTTTACCCTTTTCACAGTTAACCTGATCTTTTTTGTGGTCATAATGCAATTGGTATTTTATCCCAAGCCGCCATATTTTAAGTTCGTGTTGCCTCATTCTTTTCACTTTTTATTATTTTTATTTTTTTATGTTGATATCATTTTCCTGCTTTACACGCACACAAGATGTATGTGGGAAGTGTTTCAATACAATTATAGTGACTTTATGCAGCCTGGTGACTTGGTGCAATTTCTTTATTTTTGATTTGATCGGATGCCCTAAGTAGCTAATAAGCTAAGAATGAAATGACTTAGCTATGATTTTAAAAATTATCTTGATTGAAAACTTTATGGGTAATAAAATTAAAATATTTGAGTGTTAACATGTAAAAATTAAAATTATTTAATATGTACATGCATATTATTTGTTTTTTGACATTCACACCTTTCAAAGTGTTTATCCTATCTAGGTGGATAGTTTTTTATAATTTTATAACATTTTACTGTATGAGTAAATTGATCGAAGCGCTTTTATTTTGTTTATAATTTTAAATTTGTTCAAATGTTGTGACCTATGCAAACTTCTTAATTGAAATGATTTTAAGTATTTTAAATAAATGAATACTGCAAAATATGATAGATGGATATTATTTTATATAATTATCAAGATTTACATATGCAATTGGTTGTATTGAATGATTGGTTAATCTTAATGGAATATTTTTAATGAATTATCAAAGTAACATTTTCATTTTTAAGTCAACCAAGGTTGATTGATTAAGGTTGGAAAAAATACAATCCATTCATTAAGCTTGAAGCTATCTTTTCAGACAAAATATTTAAAATAATTTTGATTAAAGACTTATGTTGGTGGCACAATTTTAAAATGTACTAAACTGTGTAAAATGTGAAACTACTAACTGATTAATGTTAAGTGTTGGAATATTATGAAATTTTGTAGAATTAGAGAGGATATAAAGGTATGGATACCTTAATTATACTTCCATTGTTAACACGCATTGAAAGAATTTCTAAGGGATCATGTACACTTAAAATATTCAAAATTGGGCCCACACTAGTATTTTATTGTGATGATCTTAAGGTTACTAGTTAAAAAGGTGTGTTAAAATATTTTGGTTAAATTAGATTTTATCAAATAATTCATAGTAGTAAAAAATAAATGGTTTCTTAGAAATTTTAATTAAAAAGTTTACACACACACACATACACACTAACTTCAAATAAGACACTCTTTTAAGTAAGGTATGGTTTAATGGAACCCAATGATGGTCTAAATCAATGATTCATCTTGTTCATCAAATAATATTTCATATTATTTTGAAGAGTAGAAATTATCTCAATCCAAGACTTCAACAAGTGAAAATAAAAAAAAATCATGAGTTACCACAATCCATTAAAACTAATCCATTAAAACTTTTATTATTATTTTATTACATCTCAAACATGATTACTATATTTAAACTATTTATTATGTATATTTTGTTTAGTTGAGATGTTGTAATCAAAGTGAGATAATTTTAAATTTTAGTTATTCTAAAAATTTATTTATTCCATTCATGCATCATTTAATCTTATTTCTAATGGTAAGGTCTACAAAAAGTCTTAAATTTGAGTGATTTTAAAAAACTTATGGTTTATTGGGGAATTGGGAAAGGAGGAAAAGTAGATTTTGAACAAACTAAGAATAAAAGAGATGATGTGATAAAATAAATAATAAAAAGATAAAACAATGATTGAAAATAAAATAAATAACTACTTTAAATGAAAAGATAAAATATTGTGAATGAATATGAGAAAAATGTAAGATTATTAAGATAGTTATATCTTACATCAACTAAAAGGGACTAGAAAAGAATATAGATATTTCTACCTTTTTTCTTATTATCGAACATAGCTTCATAAGTTTTTTCTTTTTCTTTTTTCTATTTGGTGTGGTTTGGATATTTAATACAGGTTATAATGCAACCTCATATAGGTTAACCTTACTCTAGCTAATATTTATTATTATATGCTTAGCTAGGAGCCCGAAGATCGTTTTAATCAAAGACTCATATGGGTTCCAAATTTGGAATTTTTGAAGAGTAAATGTCAATCTATTAAAATTGCTAGATAACTAGAGGGACATGTTTTTCATTAAGCATATGAATATTTTAAAATGCTCATCTTGTTTAAAAAATAATGGTTATATAAGATTTTATAACATATCAATACTTAAGTGAATGGATTCAAGTGAATTTTAACTTTTACACATTTTTATACTCTTTTAAAGGGTGGGCCCATATAGTACTTTGTCCAAATAATTTTTAGTATTGGTTAAGTAGATAGTGTTAAATATGAAGGTTATATTGGATTTCTCATAATCATTAAAGTGAGCTCAAATAAAATAATATTAAAAGCTCACTTCTATTGTATTAGTATCATGGGAACTTTATATATATATATA
>JAYJMB010078976.1:0-22309 GCA_036873735.1 Pouteria campechiana
ACTACTAACAATATATTAATTTAGTTTCTTCAATATCAAATACACCTCAATTAAAATCTATTAATTATAATTGTACACTAATTAAATTTATTAAATACAATCATACACACAACAAGATTCTAATCTAAATTTTAACATGTCCACGTGAAATTGTCTTCACTATTGCTCGCAAGTCCTAATCAATAGTTGGGGTTCTTCACTTGACCTGTCACCTAAAAATTTAAACAAGAAGGTGTGAGTCTGGGCAACTTAGTAAGTAGAAAAATGTATTAAATAATAATTAATCCATAATTAGCATGTTTCATATCAAATAATCAAAAGTTCCACGTTATTTCCATCCAATCAAATAAGCTCATATTGAATCAATCTTCAATTTAAATATACAACAAGGGGATCTTATCTATCCCTCACATTAAACATCCATATCAACCTGAAATATCAAATATTCTAATCTAAGGGATACTTAATATCCCTAACAACCAAACAACATCAACTTAAACAAATACGAGATATCCACTATCCTCAATCAAAACATACATGCTCGGATTTCAAACAAATGGATAAATATTATCCCTAGCCATTCAATGAAGATAAATGCCTACTTACCTCGTCATACTTCCAAACCATTTCTCCAACTCAATACCATTTCATCCTTCTCAGATCATCCTGTATAGGGTAATAATCTCATTCATTATAAACATAGCTCGAACTGATTTCTTCCAAACCAATGAGTATGATTATGACAAAACTCATCTTTCTCAATAGAGAATATTAAATAATTTCCATATTTAACTATATGAAATCCAAATCCTTATACAATATAATTATTGTGCCACTAACCTCAATGATCAAAATAAATCAGTTGGTTAAGTCCTCAACTCATCTAATTTGTCACTAAAACACTTTATAGTCAAAATCCTTTTTAACCTAATTTAGTTTTTTGTCTAAAAATCAGATTTTTCAATTCTAAACACCCAAAAAAATCTCAAAATAGTTTAATTCATGTCTTAATCAATTTTTTCCATAATAATTTCACAAAATCCATGAAATTCCCTAATTTTTACTATTCATAAAAACCCTAACAAGCCAAAAATCATGATTTCCATAGTTAAATCATTCCCAATTCATGATAATCAACCCATAAAACCATTTCCCCATGATTTGTATACCAAATTCATCACTTTCCACCAAAATTCTAGAAATTTACAAAACCCAAGTTTAGCTTAAATCAAATTTGGATGGGGAAAACAAACTTAAACTGTGAATTAAGCATGCTAACACCCATAGATGAAGATCCAAGCTCCACGCTCCCATTGGCATCTTCCATTTGAAGAAAATTAGATTTTCTTCCACTACCTATCGTGTAAACATTGAAACCCAAGCTGAGAAATATGCTAACTTAATTACCCATCTAAATAAAGTTGTTGCCTAACTAATCAAATAAGAAAATTGATTAAATAGGGTTTAGGAACATTAGAATGGTAGTAGAGGACGAAACAGAATGGTGAAATGAAATTAAAATGGGTATAGGGCTTTAAAACATTGCATTTTTCCGATGATTCAGCTCACCATCGGGCCTATGTCATGACATAGAAAACCTGTGTCATGACACAAACTTCACTGACTGCCCAGTGTCATGACATAGAAAACCTGTGTTGTGACATTGGTGTTGCAACATTGAATTCATGTGTCATGATATTAACCTACTGCCCCAATATATAGTTATTAATTTAAGTATAACGTTTATATATGATGTCCAAATGACCTAATTTTTGAGGCATTAGAAATATAACTTCAAGGGCTACAACTTTTATGTTAAAAATATTTCTAAATCAGCCTAAAAATATGTCCAAAAGTTCTATAAATTTTATCCATAACATTCATCTTATTATTTTTCAGTCATTTGGAATAGCTTTGGCATATTAGTCCTAACTTCCTCATATGATATCAGAATTGAGTGATTTTTCTTAAATTTCATATATAATTTTATAAAATACAACTTTTATGATGAACACTCTTTCAAATTAATCCATTATATATGTCCAAATTCAATCACAATGAACCCTTTTTCCAAATTCAACATTTATACTTATGAAAAATCACGATAGTCCCCATTTTACATAGAATACTTCAAATCTCCAAATAAGCACTTCCCACACATCACATACATGAATAAGAATTTTTTATGCTATTTACCACTTTATTTGAAGTTAATTTCTAAAAATACTCATTCAGTTGTTTTTAACTGAATTTCTCTGAATTTTTGTGCTATAATGACTTCACATGCCATTTTCATTCTAAAATGCATCTAAATCTTAAACCAAGATTCCCCACACATCACATACCTAAAACAAAACATGTTCATGCTATTTTCCATCTCATTTGAGATCAATGGCAAAAAATCACCTATTCAGTTCATTTTAACTAAATGTTCTATCATAAGTAACTTCATATACTATTTTTATTCCAAGTTACATACAAAACTTAAGCTAATGTTTCACACACATTACACTATACATAATAACTATCTTAGGCCATTCACATTAATCATATATATGATTTTTCCCAAATTCACTATTTCAGTTCTTTTTTACAAAACATTCAACTCATTGATTCAAAATTGAAAGATTGTCTTTAAAGTTCAATCTAAAATCTCATACATGTCACATTATGCCTAATAAGCATACTTCATTAGTCACTAAAGTCATATACATGACTTAACTCAAACTACTAATGAAACTATTCTCTTTGTTCAATCCAGTTTTTCATAATAATTTTCTTTATAAATCACTATTTATCACTTCAATTCTTCACTTTACTGAAATACGAAGAATTTGCCCCAAATTTCAACATCACAAGTGTTACACTACTATATTCTCAAAAGGTCATATCTTATTTGAAAATTTGATGGGAAGCATTTAATTTAAGGTGTTGGAATATTAACATTCTAAATGCTTAAAATTAGCAAAAATATAATCCACAAAATCAGAATTCTATGCTACATAAGATGGCCAAGATCATTAAGATTCAGAGCTAAGCTAACCCATATACTTAAAAAGGTCCACTAAATCCTGCAAATGCCAGAATATAGTGTCTGGGCTCACCTTTTAGGCCCACCATGTGCTAATGCAAGGCCATCCAAACCCGTCAGTAGGAGTAGGTTGTTTCCAGCAACCCAAGTTTTACTAGGGCTCATTTTGTCAGGCCTGCATGACCAAGCACTAGACTCGTCCATGCCAGACCTTTTCTCCATGCTGCTAGATTTACACACATTGACCTTGCCTCTCAACGGGTGTGAGCGACTCCTTCTAGTAATAACCCACTGGAATGTGCATCCAATACCAACCAAACTGGGAAATGGGTTTCTCGCAACGGGATTTTAGAAGTCATGTGACATTTTGTATGCATCAAAGTTAGATAGTGATTCCTTGGAGCATCATTCTTTCTAATCGGATTTAATTTCTCCTCATAGGAAGATGTTGCCAAATCTAGCGGGGATGTTAAAATACCATGGCATCAAAGTTCATGCATAGATATTATGGGAGATTCATTTATTTAAGGACTAAGTTTTCAGGCTAATTGAAAATAAAGAGGCCAGCATTGAATGGGCTGAAGCAACAAACGTGGTGCAGAAGTAGGTGCTGAACATTAAACTATAGAAAGGAATATTTTTCTATTTACATGTGAAACCAGGATAGCATTTTATAGCAAGCATGTTTTCCCTTTGACTAACGCACTACATAAGGCTTTTCTTGGTGTTGACGCCCGTCTTCTTCCTTAGATGGAAACAACCATTTGAGTGGAGTAAAGTAAGAAAAAAGCGAGATGGGTTTTGGCTTCATTAGTTTTTCTCGTGGGCATCCAAATCATTAAACATAGAAGGGAAAATGGAATCCACGATTCATGAAAGTTTCAAGATTTAATGAAAAATGGGACTTGGAATTTTTTTTCATGTTTTCAAGCAGCCCATTAAAGAAGATATGAAGTAAAATAAAAGAGGAAGGACTCACAATTGCAAGTTAGTTTTGGGGTAGTGTAATGAGGGGATAAAGCCAAGAGATAGGCCCTGCATACTGTCGATGAGTAATGGCAATTGGTAAAAGTACTCCACCATGCAAAATAGCTTCAACTATCCACTCTTTGATCAGTAGTAAATGATAAATGGTAAAGGGAATTTTGTAATGGGAGCAAGAGATACAAGAAAATCACACTGCCACATTGGTGGTAGGCTGACTTTTGAGGTTCACCATGCCTGTGAAAAGGAAAGCCTTGTAAGAGTCTAGGACATCAACTTCAGAAATTGGAACCTCACAACGCTAATTCCAAATACTCTGGTACGCCAAAAATGCTCCAGCATGCTAGGGGGTTTTATAACATTGACAATGGGAACGCTAAAAGTTAGGCCTACAACACCAGCAGAAACAACGACTTCAAAGCTCTAGTACACTAGAAAATTCCACAACACTAGCAACGATTTTGGCACAACAACATTGGTAATAATTTGCGCTCTACAATGCCAATTTTGGCTGCATTAAATAAATGCACCATCACATTGGTTTCAGTGACCCCCACAACACAAGTGGGAAGAAGCATGGTCGGTTGCCCCCACAACACCAGTTGAAAGAAGTGATGAAAATATCTCCACCACATCTCCACTCTATTTAGATGATCTTGGTCATCAAATTGAAACTCCAAAAAGTTGCTTAAATTTCCAACTTAGGAGATTTTTTGCAAAAAAGCCTTTTTCCCATGCATCCTCTTTCAACATCTACCAAGTCCAAGTGAATGCCTAACCTCATTGACATGTAAGTGTGCATACTCATTGTAGCCGTATTGACATGCTAATGTGCATACTCATCTGATACTAAACCATATGTCTTGCTTCCAACATCTTCCAAGGTCATTCGTAAAGTCAACCCATGTCAACTGATGTCCACATGGATGAGGAAAATGCTAGTGGTGCATAGTGTTAGTCTGAAACTATGGATTTAAACCCAAACTTATTTGGATAAATCCAAATGTCCTAACATATGCAACATGCTATCCTTAAAACCAAGGGCCAAGATTTAGTGGGGGTACAAGGCCGGATCATCCGCCAGGTTTATCACCCATTACACACATAATCTACCCTTGGGGGGCATCTGTTGGATAACTTAAAATCACATGACCTTCGTTCACACCAGGAGTGAGTTAAGGCAAATAATCAATCATCCAATGAGTAGATTGGCTAGCGATGGAGTAAACTTAATTGATATTTTAATTAAGTGTACATCTTCTTCCAAGGCCAAACTCCACTAAGACGTTCTTAGAAGACAAACTCTGCTTGGGCATTTTCTCTTTTTAAAGATAGACTCTATTCTTCCTCCACTTTGAAGTTTCTTCTTCTTCCACAACAGTGAAAGAACTTGGATTTTACTTTATTTTTCTTTCACTTTGAGGCAAGTGCCTCATTATTCTAAGACAGCCATCATGGCCATCTGATCTAATCTTGGAGAAAATTCCCAACATGGTGCGTAATAGTTTCTTTTGCTTGTGACCTGGTGGGTTTGCTACTCTAAGGAAGGCAGCCATTAGAGCTCTGTAGGAGCCTAAGTGAGAAGTATTGGACCATCATAAAATCTATCTCTTTGGGTTTCGTATTTCAACAAACATTAATAAAAATAAGAAAAAATGAACTCCATTGATCGGTATGCCAAATATTGGATAAGAGGAGCTTCCATTAATGACAAACTTTTTTAACTTGAGTAAAAGAGGGGAAGATGACCACTTTTTGGTGAAACTCCCTAAATTTACTATTCTCTTGATCAAAAGACTAAATTGCCCATTAGTAGAATTGAAACCTACATAGTCCCCATGTGAAAGTAGGCCCCACGGATCATGGAGATGATGGCATGGGCCCTACTTATCATTTTACAATGTCCAAATAAAAACTTAAGAATAACCACTAGTGGTAATTGTGATTAGGCTTAATTTTAGCTAATTAAGTCAATCTACACTATCCAAGTTGTTACACCCTTTCAATTCATGCAAATCCATCATTTGTAACCTAGATCTACGATCTCTCAAAGATTAAATAGCAGACATTACCCGCTTTTGGTTTTCCACAGGATATTAGAAAACACCAACCATCCATTCACTCAAATAGCCTAAGTTAAGACCAAGTCATTGAGTCAAACTCACTGAATCAAATCTTAGCAAACACCACACACCTAGTCACCTAAAAGCCTAAGTCTAGGATCAAGTTACTGAGTTATGACTCACCAAGTCACTGAGTTATGACTCATCAAGTCAAACCATAGCAAAACCATTCCAAATTAACTAAATCCAGTCATCCTAATCTCACTCTTCCTAGGCTTCTCATGGGTAATTGAGAGAGCCGAGCTAATCCCACTCTTCCTAAGTTTCTTGTGAGTAATTGAGAGAGCTAAGCTAATTCCACTCTTCTTAAGCTTCTTAGGGGTAATTGAAAGAGTCAAGCTAATTTCACTCTTCCTAAGCTTCTCATAGGTAATTGAGAGAGCCGAGCTCATCTTACTCTTCCTAAGCTTCTCATGGGTAATTAAGAGTTGAGCTAATCCAACTCTTCTTAAGCTTCTCATAGAAAATTGAGAGAGCCAAGCAAATCCCACTCTTCCTAAGCTTCTAATGGGAAATTGAGAGAGTCGAGCTAAATCTAGTTATCTTGTTCACACTCTTTATAAGGTTCTCATGGGTAAATGAGAGAGGCGAGCTAAATTCAGTCATTCTAGTCCTACTATTCCTAAGCTTCTCATGGGTAAATAAGAGAGTTGAGCTAAATCCAATTGTCTTGGTCCCACTTTTCTTAAGCTTCTCATGGGTAAATGAGAGAGCTGAGCTAAATCCAGTCATCCTAGTTGCACTCTTCCTAAGCTTCTCATGGGCAATTTAAGAGAGCTGAATCAAACCTAGGTTACTTATTTTCTTCTAATCTCTTTTAGGTATAAACATAATAGAGATCATACAGTCCCAAGTCCTTCCAAGATACACCAATTGGGTCATAAACCACATACTATCTCTATGGTTTCTTATAGTCTAAACAATAGAAATCACCCGGTCTTAATTTCATCAGGGACAATCCAATTAGATCAAAACACCCATTCTTTAGGTTGACCAAGAGTCTAGTAATCTAGTTTAGAGCCCTGTCATCCTATCCGCCCATTGGCATTAGGCAATCTACTAAATATCAGGCCATCGCAATGTGCTTGGCGATCCTAAAGATAACAAACATATATTTTCTTAAAGACTATGTTTCATTTTTGGGTCTCTAAGATGCATTGTACTTTTTCTTTTAATCAAGGGTTTTTTTCCATTTTGGAGATATAATTAGGACCACTTATTATCTGGGATGTGAGTATGCAATTTTCTGATGTACACAGCAAGTGTAATCAATTGAGGATAATTAATAAGAAAACAAAATATAAAGTATTTGATTTATTCAACAAATGATAAATCTTCATGTTGTTCTTGTTTATTTTAGTTCCCCTTTTTGTACTCGTTACAAACGATTGAGAAGATACTGCATAGGTGACAGTTTCATCATTTTGGAAAGAACCTCATTAAATTCATATGAAGTTTAACTACTCAATTTGTTTGAGATTAATTTTGAATAATTTTTTTTAGTTGTTTTTCAGACAAAGTTACTTCATCTTCTAATTTGTTCGAGGTTAATTTTGGATAAATTTTGATGATGAGGACAAATTTGGTCAGAAAAAGTTTGCCTTCAGTTTGTAACTCTACTTGGTTAGACAAACTCCTTGTTCCGTATTGGTCTAAGACAAACTACAAATGATGGATGAATGCTCAGTCAGTTTTGCTTCATCTTTAGTTCTACTTAGCTTTGTCCGAGACGACTGTAAAGTGCTTGTTGGATGAATTTTAGATGGATAAATGTTTTGCCTCTTCAGCTTTGTCTTAAGCTCTGCATTTGTCCAAGTTTAGTTCCACTTCATCTTTAGCTTTGATCAGCATTGTTCGATATGATTGTAAAATGCTCATTGGACGAATCTTGGACAGATGAATGGTTTGCCTCTTTGATTTTGTCTTATTTGGTCAAACAAATTGATACCTTGGAATATATTCGAATTACTCTATTTTTCTTTAAATTCTCATATTTTTATCTGCAGTTGCAACCTATTTCTACATGCAAAGCTCTTGACAAATATTCATCAGTACTTAACTTAATCAAGTTTTGTTTATCATCAAAATCATGCATTCACACTAACATTTCAAATTTTACCAGATGGATGTCAAATCAGCATTTTTGAGTGGTTTCATTAATGAAAAAGTTTATGTGGAACAAGCCCCTAGGTTTGAAGACCCTCATGATCTAACTATGTCTTAAAACTCAAGAAAGCCCTCTATGGTTTGAAGCAGGGTCCTAGAGCATGGTATGAGAGGCTAAGCAGATTTCTGAATGAGAATCATTTCTTAAAGGTTAAAGTAGATACCACACTCTTTATTCTTATTATATAGATTTATGTTGATGATATTGTATTCGGAGATACTAATGAAAATCTATGTAAAGAATTTTCTAAGATAATGCTGGGAGAATTCAAGGTGGGTTTCATGGGGGAGTTAAACTTCTCTCTGGGACTGCAAGTGAAGAAGATAAAAGAAGGAATCTTCATCCACAAAGCCAAGTATACAACAGAGCTACTGAAGAAGTTCAACCTTGACAATGGAAGAAGTTATGGAACACCAATTAACACTTCCATCAAAATAGAAGGATGAAAAAGGTAAACTAGTGTGTCAAAAGCTTTATAGAACATGATAGGATCTTTGTTGTATCTTACTGCAAGTAGGCCGGATATCATGTTTAGTGTCTGTATGTATGCTAGGTTTCAATAAGATCCTAGAGAATCTCATCTTACTACTATAAAAAGGATTTTTAGATACATCTTAGATACTCTAAACCTCAGTTTATGGTATTCAAAAGGTTCTAATTTTGAGTTAGTAGGGTACTTTGATGCTGATTTCATTGGGTATAAAGTAGATAAAGTACCTTAGGGACTTGTGATAAAGTCATAATTTATTATATTTTAACACATAAATTCAAATGTTTTGGATCTTGAATTGACATAATTTCATTGATTTATATCTAGATTAAATCAAATATTTCACTCAATGCATTCAAATTGTATTTCAGGTAAATTAGTGGAATTTAGGTTAAATCAAGTGAAAACATGCTATTTTTGGCAAAGCATTCTTCACAAGGACATGTACCATTGTAGGAGCATCAATCCTAGCCATTAATTACGCATTAATCATGGTGAAAAAGTGGGATTATGTAGTAGATTATGAAGTAGGCAGCTAGTAGATAGATTACTAGATGCATGGTTAAGATTAATTGCTTGAAGATGAAGTCATTAGTTTAATTGCAATTCAATTAGAACTTTCACACATTATTTTCAAAGTATTTTTGGAAGTTTTAATGTGTATTGTATGCAAATTATATGGTGGGATGTGTGTGCATAAATTCAATTGAAGAAGGACTTCTATTTTTAGATGACTTCTATTTTTGTATGCTTCACGTGCAAGAAAAATTCCAATATTTTGGTGGCCGTTCATGTCAGATTTGGGTACATATATAGGATGATTTGGAAAATGTGTTCAACATAAAATCATATCCCTTGAAATTATCTAACAAAAAAATTAAGATTCACATTATTCTAAGTTAGTATGAGAAATTTATGGCTGACGTACTATAACTATCTTTAGAGATTTTTTGAACAAAATGTGCATTAATCGGTGTTAATTTAGGGTAGTTTGGAATATATGAATGATGATTCAGAGAAAGTGTTCAACATTAAAAATTAATAGATTAAAATTATATTTTTAATTAATCAAGAATCATATGAGTTTGACATCATATGAGAAAGTTATGATGAAAAAACTAAAACTGCTCCTGATGGACAAACTTTGTGTGCAGAAACATGATATTTTTAGCAATTGCATATTTTATGCGCAAACTAACTTGAGGAATTCATATAGATGTAATGTCCTACACCCCCACCCTATGCATTTTGGTCATCCAATAGATAATGCTCTATTGGAGCCTATACAGGACGCTATTGCTTCCCTTTTTCTTAAGAGACGTCTTCCCATAACTCCACTATTCCTAATTTTTAAGGGAATAATTCTGCCAAAACTTTGATACCATCTTCCCTAAAATATCAGGATCCAAACCTAATATACAATAATCAAAAAAATTTCTAATATACAATATAATCATTAATAATAACATAACCATAAAATCATTACACCCTTCCACGTTGCCCATAGCCTAGAATCTACTTCGCCCCATGATGGTAATAATATACTCCAACTCAATAACAACTATATCTATCACCATTATGACATGTCATTACGCTACAAATATACATCATGTGAAATATGTATAATTATACAATTTTTCCTTATACAAATAAATAAAGGGATTCTAATCCCGATAATTTACCATTCATCATTGTATCTTCTACACTCTCTTCCAAATCCCAATTTACAGTTGGGGGTCTTAATCTGACCTGTCAACTAAAAATTTAAACAAGAAGGCATGAGTCCGAGCAACTCAATAAGTAGACAACAATAGAAAATAATAATTAACACTTATGAACATGAGATTATCACAATCATAACATTTACAATCATGCCCAACATTCAAATATAATACGTAATTCTTTCCATTCCATTCCACAATTTCTCCATACCATAATTATATGATATCATTCACCATATTCTAACATACACATTAATTCCTAAATCAAATTAGGGGATATTCTCTATTCCCCTCAAATCAAGCATTCACCTGAAACCTTATAAAATATACTAGCTATCATAAACATGAGATATTCTTTTATCCCCAACAAATAGACATCCATACACAAGAATAAGTATCATAAGATACTCATTCAATTCACATCATGAATCTCATCATGAACTAAACACTAACAACTTCAACTCAAAGAATATTCACTAACCCTAATCCTCATGCCTTCATAAAATTCGTATAAACATCAGCCATAAACTATCATAGAATCTAAACTTACGTATTCATGACAAATGGGATATCCACTATCCCAAGCATAATATACATGCCTGGATGCAAATAGTTGAACAAATTTACAAGCAATCAACCAAAAAGAGAGGCCTACTTACCTCAAGTGAACCATTATACACTCTTCCAATTCCATTCCTTTTAATCCTTCTCAAATCATCCTGTATAGGGCAATAATCTCAATCATTTACAAGACAACTCTAATTAATTCATAGTAAGAATGGAATTATACTTTTCAGATCATATTAATTCATCCTTTAATAACTCTATAAACTTTTCAAGTGCATGTAGCACTCTAACATTTATCACAAGTCCATCTAACTTATGTTCTTCTTTTATCATTTCTTACTAATGTATTTCATGTATACACACCTATAATTCAATTTATAGCTAGCAATTCCATACCAAAATCATCAATATTCTATCACATTCATTGGACTTCCAAAGTGCTTTTACTTCCCATAGCCATTCCTTGACATATAACATGAATCCTACTTAAATAACTTGAAAACCATTTACTTAAACTATGAACACAGCTAATTCAAGCTCCATACAGAAAATCCTATTTAACCATTATTTAGGGCATAATCAGAAGTTTGATTCCACCATTCCAAATCACTCCATACATGTTCTAAACTATGATAATCATGTTATTAACCATTTACCCCATGACCAATTCAATAAAAATTAGGAAATTCTTAAATTTTACTATTCATAAAAACCCTAATTTGCATAAATAACAAATTTCTCATTTCAAATCACAACAATCATTGTATTAACTCATTTATTCCATGCATTTATAATCATACAATCAATTTAAGCCCCAAAATCTATTATTCCCAAAACCTTAAAAATCAAAAATATGAAATTAGGTTGGGAAATCAAGCTTACCTTTACTTAAAAGCATAGTCATCCCTCCTAAATGAAGGATTAAACTCTAAACTCCACGTTGCTCCTTCCATTTAGTAAAAATCGAATGTTTCTTCCATTTCCATCAATTGAAATGACTTAAACTCAGGTTTAAATGGGAGATCAAATGAATTTCCATTTAGACAAGGTAATTTGCTAACAAAATGGCATGAGATGGGGCATAACAAGGCTAGGGCATGGAGTCTAGGGTGTAGAAGAAGAAACATAATGAATAAAATGAAAAGCGAGATGGAGTCCAGCCTTTAAAAAGTTGAATTTTCCATTGCTCTGGCACACTACCAGACTGATGTTACCGCATCAAAAACCTATGCACTGATGTCAAGTTGCTAGATGCCTAAAATTTTGCCTATGCTAGAATGATGTTGCAGAATCAGAATTGGATGCTGTGGCATCCAGTCCAATGCCACGGCATCCTCCTTGCTGGATGCCTAAAATTCTTCTCTTCTATAATAATGTCATGACACCAGTTTCTTATGTTGCGGCATTAACTTACTTTCTAACTTTTGGTGGATTTTCTCCACTTTACACCTTGATTTCTATCATGTATTTATGCCTCATCAATTATGACATGTGAACATATTAAAATTCCATTAAAGTACATAATAATCTTTCATCATATAGATAAAAGATCATACTAATAAATCATCCTCATACTCATAACTTAACTCCTCCCAACTTTTCTCGTAAGTTCACTTGATTCATATCATATTTCTAATGGAATGTTTATATTTACTCCTCAAATCATCTCATAATGCCCAAATACATATTTTGAAAAAACATTTCCTCATTTTCAACACCCTGATGTTATAATGAAGGTGCAAGAGAATCCTAAATTGGGTTATTTAAAGGGTGTTTAATAGAGAAATAAATGACTGTTTGGGGATAAAGTGGTGTCACACATCTTTGGAAGAGAATTCTAGAATGGAACAAGAGGGAGATTTTAAGTTCTGCAACATGAGTATTTTGAATATTATTTTTTTCCTTTTAGCATGAACTAACTTTATTTTTCTAAGTCAATGATGTAATCCTTATTGATATTCTTTGTTAAATAGGGATTGATGGTTGATTAATTCAATTTTATCTCATTTCATTCATTGTGCTTATTGCAATCATTTGATTTATTAAATTGCTTCATCACCAATTTTATTAATTAGATTGATTATCTGAGGATGGTTAACACCATGTGCTAAATCATGAGCTCCCTTGAATGAATAGATAGATGGTTATGATACTCACCTTATGATAAACCAATCTATTTGGTTCATTAAAGTTCTTTGGTCTTAATGGGTTTTCAACTCAATTATGATACACACCATAGGTAATTGGAATGAGTGAAAATACTTGATTTAAACTTACACACCAAACAGTAATCGTTGGTCCCTTACTATGGCTAACTTATGCAATATACGAAAAGCAAGTAAATACACTACAAAGATAATGACTCACAGATTTAGAATATAGACTTTATAGTGGTTCGACACTCTCTACCTATTCCACTCTCCAAGTCACAATCACAAACTTGGGTTCCTCTAGTCAACTTAGTCCCAAAGTTACAGTAGTATAGATATTTTGTTCTTTGGACTTACAACTCCAGGTAACAATATAGATGAATCATTTGCATAACCTGTAATGATTCAACTATCTCTTGGTTTACAATCTAAACCAAGGTACAATCAGCATAATAAAAAATATAATAAGAAAAAGCTTAGAACCAATTCAGCTCTTAGGTGACTTTAGTGCTTCTGATTATCCAAGCTTCATTCACCTGCAAAACCAGTGTTAGAATTTTTATTTAATCTTGACCTCTTGATTTTCTTTTAATCACACTACGAGATCTCTCTCTCTTTTGCACACACTTATTCTTCTTCAACAAATCTCCCATTAATATAGATGTTCAACTACTGGGAGATAATCTTTCAAAGGAGGTTGAAGAAAATGTCAATATATTCAAAACTAGATCATTATAACTGCCAGCAATGCCAAAACATTAAATGACCATGATTATAAAACATTTTGTTAAGGTAAATGGACAAATTCATGTTCCTAAATTGAAAAGAAAAACCTAACTTCATTAGAGCTAGAATTGAAAGTAGATTACACCAGATTGTGAGTGCATGAAGCACATCATGTAGGAGTAGAGTGCATCTTTTATTCAACTTAAGTTGATAAATTTCAACTCCTACAAGCTTTTCTTATGCTCCATTCCCTACCATCATATAATGTCTATATGCTAGGACTAAATGATAATCTGTAAATCCAGCATAATAACATGATATGTATTTGGTTACTCCTATGTCTATAATCCAACCAAGGAGAGAATGAGCTACAAACACATGTGAAAAAATTAAAATTTTATAGGATCAAGAGGTAACACCCAAGGTGTTGATTTTTGGGTAATGATGTTGTAACACCCCCAACTCTAGCCAATGTGAAGTATTGTCTGCTTTTGGCCCACCATATTCCGATGGTATGTAGAGCCCACATGGTTTTGCCCATTTAGGCTTACTCTTTTGGCCCAAAAGGCGCCTTACAATAACTTGCCATAGTTTACATTCGAACATTTGATCTTAAGTCATATTGATTTCGAAACCAACTCTAATACCAACTACCAAATTATTATATGAAACATGAGTTATATGTTGTTGAATTTTTGTGCATTGATTGGTATCAAATTACTATTTAATTTTAGCATGATCAAGGGTCATTAGCATGATGTTTAAACATGGTGATTAATTATGTAAATTAGGAAATTTAATATGATTTCTAGAATTTTTATTCTTCTGGAGTAGTTTTAGTATTTTGACCATAACTTCTTCATATGCACTCAGAATGGGGTATTAGTTTTGCATTATTCAGATAATTTCAAGGACTATAACTTTAATGTTGACTATATTTCCTAATTATGGTCATATTTTGATTCATCGGTCCTACAAAGTGACGAATTTTAAAACCGTGCGGGTGGATGCTGGCAGGTTCGCTAGGACATGACCCAAAGTGGACAATATTACACAATGGGCCCCGAGCTGTTATAGATGTGCTAATATAAGTGGAGGTGAATTGAAGTGCTAGAAATTTTGCTCAATTATGCATAAGAATGAATTGTGAAAATTTTAAAGAAAGTTGTTATATAATGCAAATGGTTAAGAGCCTATGTATTTGGACATGATTTAGACTTATTTGAAGGAAATTATTGTGCACTTTAATGATGTATAAATGGCAAAAATAAGGCCAAAGAAAAATGACAAAATAGGAACAAAAACATATTGAAAAATAGGTGGAGAAAGGGGCAGCAAAATTTGGCGCCATGACGCATGATGGCAGAGCCACGACACTGGTTTAAAAGGCGATCAAGGGCGGCATCCAAAACTTCTAGCACCATGGAGCCTATGATAGCAGAAAGTTGTTGGATTAGCTTTTTAAGGTTGGCTTTATTTTATTTTCACTCCATTTTGTTTTTCCTTCTTCCCCATGCCCAAACCTTTTGACCTAGCCTCTGTTATGCCCAATTTCTTGCCATTTGAGCTATGAAATAAGATTATTTAGACATGCAAATGCCCATTCATGCATCCAATTTAAATGATGGACAAGAGAAGATGATTGGTGTGGCTATAATTTGTAAAGGCTATGGAGTGCTTTGGGCTTAGATTCTTGTATTCGGAAGGCGACTATGCATGAAAGTGAGGGTGAGTTCATTTTTCCCAATTAGATTTGCATTTTTTAATGGCTAGGGTTTTTCATAAATTGTGAACAGTTATGGTTGCAAGGAATTGATATGAATTGATGTAGGATTTCATGGGGAAATTGATTAATTCTTTGTTTGCAACAGTTTTAGGATGATACGAACCTAAGAAATTTGACTTTGGAACATGACCGCTTTTATGTATGTGTGTTTAAATAGCTAAATTATGGAATTAATGGCTTAATGGAATTGGTTTTAAGGTTATTCACTTGTTAACCATGTTGTATATAAGAGGAAGATTATAGGAAATGATTAAGGAATAAAGTAAGTTAGATGGCCTTGTAGCTAATGTTAGAATACAACTATACACTTGAAAGGTCATAAACTATCATTGGATCAATCATAGTACTTAGAGACGTGTAATTCATTGGCTTGATATGATGTTGCTTTATAAGTAAATGGAATCATTGTATGTGTAGGTCAATTGAGTAGAATGGGAAGGCCTAGAACGCAAGCGATTATAAGATGATTCTCCATTAAGGTAAGTAGGCCCCTTTTTATTATTTTGTTTGAATGTATGAATTTTGTAAGCATGAATGTCCCTTAATTATAGGCACCGTGTTCGTTATCTTGTGTGAATGTGTGAGATTTGAGATAGGGAATATTCCTTTCTTTTATATAGAATAATGTGTGATTTCATTGTGAATTGTGGTGCTCTTTATTGATTGAATGATGTAATTTTAGACTATTTGAAATTGAAATGCATTTCATAGTAGTGATTATGATTCTTATGAAAATGGCATGGACATGCCCTTATCACCCTTGATGGCATAAAAATGGTATGGACACTAATGATCTCATAGTATATCATATTTTTATATCTAAATTCACATGTTGAGATCTCCTTTTAATATTTTTAGTGGATATTTTAATTAATAGAGTTTGTTTCATTGATCTGTAAAATAAAACTAAAAATTACAAAAGATGTTACTTTAAAGCAATTTCTAGGACTGACGGAGGCATATTTGAAAACTGTGTTCAACATAAAAGTTTTAGCCTTTGTTCTTCACTTTTCAATTCATCAAATATTACATGATTCTGAATTTATATGAGAAAGTTATGGCTAAAATAGTGTAACTGCCTGTAAAGCTTCATATTCGTTTACTACTTCATATGACAGAAGGAGTCACTCTGAAGGCTCACGACTCATAGAAGATGGATGATTTAGAAAAAGTGATCAACATAAAAGTTGTATCCCCTATAATTAGCTATCTAATAAAAATGAATGGTGCAATTCTGAGTTTGTATGAGAAAGTTATGATCAGAATAGTGCTACTCTCTCTAGAAAACTCCAAAGGATCAATTTTAAAGACAACCAAAAAGGTAGTACTTTGAGGGCCCATAACTCAAAATACAAGCCAATCAAGAAAGGTGATTAACATGAAAGTTGTATATCTTAAAATTATCTATCCAACTCTATAAAAATTATTCTTAGAGTTTGTATGAGAAAGTTATGATAATTCTACTAAAGCTGCTCTGGAACATCAAAACTCTGAAGCAGGAAGAAAAAGCCCTGAAGCAATGTTGTTTATTCCAAAATTCACTTCAGAAAAGCTCCAAAGCAGAACAAAAATTCATGTAGCAACATTTTTTTACTCTAAAGTTCACTTCAGAGAACGCTGAAGCAGCATTTTTTACTCTGAAATTCACTTCAGAGAACTTCAAAGTAGGAATTCAAATTTCTGCTCGATCTTCAGTGCATCCACAACAAGAAATAAAGTTCAAAATTAAACTAAGTTATTTTTCCATGCATTAGAGGTTGCAAATTTAAGTGTATGAGACATACGGATTGCAAAGTATTATTGGACGCTGATTTTTAGGCTCAAGATTGTGTTATAATTTTTAGAACTCAGGATACGCAACAGCTTAGTTATTTTAAAAACTTCTATTTTATACATTGTAATACTTTTGGAAGCTACATTTTTGTAAGGAAATACTAAGTTATTATTGGAAGAGGATCTCTATGCATAGAGGCATTGCAATTAATGGAGGAGTTATACTAAAACCTTGTTGCTTGGGTTATTTAAAGAGACCTCCAAAACATACTTGAGGTTGGATGGGAGAACTTTTCCAAGGGAGCAAGAGAAAAATTTTGAGTTCTGCAATCATGCATATTTCAGAGAGTTTTATTTTTGTTTTTATTATGAACTAAATTTCTTTTTCTGGAGCAATGATGTAGCCCTCTTTACTATTCATTGTTAACAAAGATTGTTGGGTTGTTAATTCAATATCTTGTTTCATTCATTATATATAATGCAATCATCTTATTTATTTAATTGTCTGATCATCAATTATGTGAATTAGCTTTATTATCTTTCAGTACGTGGTTAAGGTAGATGTCATATGCAAAACCATGTACTGTGCTCTTTTGATGAATGAGTAGATGGTTAAGGTAGATGTCATATGCTAAACTGTTCTACTTATCTTCATGAGTTTTTAATCTCAATTACACTACATGCCATAGGTAATTGAAATAGGAGAAAATAGTTGATTTAAACTTGGACACTTAACTGTAATAATCATATAGTGGATAGAACGAACTCAAGATGCTGAATTGATAACAACATCTTAACAACAATAAATATCGTTGAGTGGTGAAGTCAGATCCCAGACTCTTACAACCTGAATACTATTTTACATTACTTAAGTCATTATTTTATATTTATCTTACATTACACTTTTAATTACTTAGTCTCTAAATTATCTTTCAAATTTAGGACAACTTAGTATTAATAACTAAACATAATTGAATTAGTTTGATAGTTCTCTATGGGATCAACCCTTGCTAAGCACACTGTATTGCTATACAAACGCCCTTATCGGCATACGAATGAGGTGGATATGCCCTTGTCATCATAATAAACATGATGTGGATGTATCTTTCCAGCATACAAATGGTGTAGATATGCCTTTGGTGGCATTGTTCCCTTGTAGGCACAAACTTGATATGGACATGCCTTTGTTGGCACTATGCCCTTGTAGGTAGGAGAATGATACGCTCTTGTCGGCATTATATGCCTTTGGTGCTATGAAAAGAGTGGTTGCTGGTAATAATTGATGGAATAATTGATATAAAAATGCCTTTGGTGGCATTATACCTATGGAAATTGATGGTTCAAATTATAATTCATCGCAAGTGCATGAGCGTATAACAGTATAGTGTGTAATGCAAGGGTCGAACCCATAGAGAATGACCAGACTGATTTAATCAGTTTTTATTACTGAACACTATCCTTAAAAAGGATGTATTTAAAGCTAAATGAAAATGGTGTAATGTTGAATAGAATTGCCAAATTTGAATAGAATTGTAAAATTCAATAACTATTAATAATGTAGGGTAGATTAACAAGATGCAAGTATCTAGGGATCCGATTTCGCCACTAAATGGTACCCTTTACTAGTAGAATGTTGGATTCAATGCTCATATTAGGTTTGTTCTTAATATATGATTATTATTATTAGGTGTGCAGGTTCAAATCAAGTATTTCCACTTGTTCCAATTACTTATGGTGTATAGCATAATTGAGGTGAAAACTCATTAAGCCCAAGAAATTAATGAACCAAAATAAGATGGTTTAGCATATGGTGTGTACCTTAACCATCTATCCCTTTCATTCAAGGGAGGTCATGGTTTATTATAAGGTATGTACCTTAACTATGCTTAGATAATCAATCTAACTCATAATATCGGTGATTAAGCAATAAAATGAATTTAATGATTACAAACAACATAATGAATGAAACAAGATCATATAATTATTTATAACCAATAATCCATATAACAAAGAGTATCAAATGGGGTTAAATCTTTACCTTAGAAAGAGTGATTTAGTTCATAATGGAAATCAAAATAATTCCCTTCATCAAGATCATCATAATGTAGAACATCATCTCCTCTCACTCTTGCTTACTTGAAATCTCCCTCTTTCTCCACAACAATCACCAAGGCTACACTCCTTAGGACCCTCAACAAAACCTAAAAATGAATGCAAGAAGATGCCCTTAAAATCCTCTCTGATTGCCTTAAAATCCAGGCAATAAAGGCACTAGAAAATCATGCAAAAAATTTAGATGGTGTAGGCGCCGCGACATGGGAATTGCTAAATGAACATTTTTGTCTTGAAGGTTTCTTCATGCCACGCCTTGTACACTAGACGCCGTGGCTTAGAGCTTACTGCCTACGTAGAATGTTTGCACAACTTTAACATCACGGATTGGATTTCCAGGTCACGGTGTGGTGATTGCTCTCTTCTAAAATAACTTGTTTTGTTGCTCCTTTACTATTTCTCTTCCTCCATATCTTTGAGCTTCACCTTTTCCTTAATTTTTCCTTCTTTTCGAATCTTCCAAACACCTATAAAATTCAACAAATTAATGTGGAATTTATATAAAAGTAACAAGGATTCACAAATTACTAAGCTCGAATATATATAATGTAAGTGAATGAAATTCACTTATCAAATACCCTCAAACTTACTCATTTGCTCATCTTAAGAAAAATGGAAACACAAAAATTCATAAAGGAGACAACAAACATTGATCTAGGTTATTAGTCAAAAAACTCAATAAAATAGGCATGGCTAAGAGGAAAATATCAAGATATCATGTATGTCTCTAATTTCAAATTGAGCCTTATTCTTCCCACGCTAGATTCCATGTGCATGTGCAACAATTATAGCCATTGCAATCTACATCATTTCATACTTAAATTCATTCAATCAACCAAGTAATGCATATTCAATGCAAACCTTATGAATTCACTAATTAAACCAGAGAGACTACATTAGATGTGCATTTGATATTTTTCCTTTTTATGAGCTCTATTACTATCACATTCCTCATTTTATCTTCTTTTCTTGAATGTGATCCCCCTTAATCCTTGGGTTGTATTACTATCACACTCCTCAAACTTATTTTCTTTTCCATTCATAAAGATGTGATCCCCCTTATAAACAATGAGTCTTTAATCATGTTTTTCTTTTATCTCATCTAGTACTTGTCTTAACAATAGTTATAATGAATTGTAAAATTCAAATTGAGCAATGCATACTTTGTTTCCTAAACTGATGCTAAGTATTCAAAGACTTCAAAAGAAATGGTTATCTCAATGTGATCAATGTGTATAAAGAATCTATAGCAAATTAGACAAGGAATCAAGTCAAGCATGCAGACAATAGTGATTTCTATCATTTTCAACTTAACCATTGTCAAATATCCTATATATGTCATTGATTTTGTATGATGACCCTAATTAAAACACACAAAATAAATATTTTTATACAATTTTAAAGACCAAACATAACCATAATCAAATAAACCACTAAACATAGAGATTTAAATATAACACATGAAGTAAAATGATCATTTGATATAGTACCACTTTGCATTGGCCTCAGAGATGCCCACTTGATCAGGCAATCCAGTTCAGTTTCCTCTACCTCCAGTTTTCCTCTCCTATGATGGTGGCTCCGATGAAGCAGCTGATGATGAGTTTGAAGATGAACCTAAATTAGACACTAAAGAAGATGATGATACTGATAGTGATGATTGAGTCCACTAGGGACACAAGCCAAGGAAGTTTTGGTGCTATATGTTTTTCATACATTGAGTACAATGTCTTGCTTTAAGTTTGGGGGAGATTTGTGGTTATGTGCTTAGTTTTGTTATGTGTGATGGTAGTCATGTTTGCTTTAATGCTTTGTTTAGTTGTTGTTTTACTATGATTATGTTTAGTTGTGTGTTTAGCTTTGTTCAAATTTTGTGTGTTTTGGCTTCAATAATTTTGTTTAGCTGTTCTAAGTGATTGTGGTCATATTCTTATTTAAATAAAATATTTATTTTGAACATTGGTTAGGATCATAGTAGAGAACCCATGATAAGTAAAGGATACACAACAATGGCTAGGATGAAAATTATAAATATCATCATTATCTGTACATTTGACATGACCACATATCTAAACTGCTTTAGATTTAGTATACACATCTAGCACATAGCTATTTCTTGAATGCATTGAGTACTTAGCAATTGTTTAGGCAACTAAGTATGCATGACTTACTTTGAACTCTAGAACTCATTCGTATTAGTGTTTGAGACTAACATTAAATTCATCATTTACTTGAGGGGATCACATCTCATGAACCAAAAAGAATATAAGTTTGGGGGTGTGGTAGTAATATAGCCCAAGGATCACATTTTAAAAAAATAATTCAAAAGAAGACAATTATGATGAGTGTGATGGTAATACAGCCCATAAAAAGGAAAACAAGTAGTGTAAGGAAGAAAATAAATAAGGGTAAACACCTTACGCTAATCTATTGTTGTCTCATTTCTTAAGTTATGAGTTCATAGAGTTTACACTAAATATGTAATACTTGGCTGCTGGAATAAAACTAAGCATGAAATTTGATAGATGGGAATGGATACATTGTTGCACATGCACTTGGAATCTAAAGTAGAGAGGATAAGGTTCAAGTAGAAATGTTAGATATATATATATATATGATACTCTAAAATTTTCTTCTTGGCCATGTTGACTCTATTGAGGTATTTTAATGATGACACTG
>JAYJMB010078998.1:0-67186 GCA_036873735.1 Pouteria campechiana
ATAACACAATTGCATAAGAATAACAAATATCTAAGTATAAAAACGTATCTTATGAGTGAATGAAATCCACTCATCACACACCCATGCCCATAGCTACCTGCCTAAGATCGGAAACGATCATGATGGCAATCACATAAATCCATTGACAAGTTCATTGCTATGAAATACCAAAACTTTTTAATAAACATCATTTGAAATTTTTTTAACATAGGGTATAATACATTAAGAAATTTCAATTATACAAACACTATGGGATTCCAATCCCAATTTATTATACGCCAAGAAAATATCTTCAAATCATGCTCTTCAGTTCCAACCCAGTTGGAATTCTTTACCTGTCCTATTGGCTAACAAATTGGAATAAGAAGGCATGAGCCTGGGCAACTCAGTAAGTAGGTAAAATATAAAATAATAATAAGAAAAAATCACATTTTCTTATCCCAGAACATGAGTACAAATTATTAAAGGAATCATAGTATGAATATACATATCCAGGAGGCTCTTCCTCCATTCACTATAGTACTCTACGCCCTTCAGGCGTATATAATCATCCTAGGCACCTCATATTATGTCTAAGCCATTCCGGATCATCATATCATAAATGTGCCATACAAGTGCAACATTTCATAACTATGTCATTCAGACACAGATTATCATTTCTAGAATGCTTCCCATTCCATCAATACATACATTCACCAATATACAATAAAATAACTAATTACGAGATAATACTTATCTTCATAAATTATCAACCCATACATACAATGATGGGATATTCTTTATCCTTCACATTTAGACATCCGTACACAAGAATAATAATCGCTACACATAAAACTCAAGATACTTTCTATCCCCAATCTTCAAATGAATGTTTCATAAAAGGTATACTAATCACACTAGGGAATATATTTTATACCCTTCAATCCATGCATACACAATATTCATGGGATAATTCATATCCCATCATGTCCACACCCTTATATATTCTAATGATCATAAGGAGATCTAATTAATATATAATCAAGGGATACTCTCTATCCCTGACTTCCAAGTATTCACCACACATAATACTCATCAACCTTTAGAGAATACAAATATTCATAATCCCTAAACAAAACATACATACCTAGAAACAAGTAACGAGATATTCTATATCCCCATCGATGCATTTTGTAGAAAAAGCCTACTTACTTGTATGAGGAGCCACTACAAAAATCGTCATTAGTTCCTTAGTTGCCATCCATGCACATATGATCCTACACAAGTAATGATCCAATTCATTTACAAGGAAAACTCTAATTCACTTCCTTCATGGAATCATTTCACCAAATTATCAAACATGTGCGAAATGCTAATTAGCTTACATTTTTCCTTATAGCAATGCAACTATATGCATTTCCACTTGCATATAGTAATCATTCACAGTTAACCTCAACAACAATGGATTTACCCCCATAATAGGTTAATTAACCTCTAACTTTCATTAAATGGTGGCAACCAAACTTATACCCATCCTTTATCTTGTAACCCACATGGTTAATATTCCATTAACCTTAAGAATAGTTTGATCAGGCCTTAATTATGCCTTTAATGCAATCAATTTATTATTGAAACCAAAAGACCCAAAAGTCCCTTTTTAGCCTTTACTTAGGTCATGACTAGAAAACATACTTCACATATCCAAATCATTTCAAACAAACCCTAAGATATTATAAATCATACATTAAACATTTTCCCCATGAAAATTTCACATAATTCATGAAATTTCCAAATTTTTCTATTCCCAAAACCCTAGCTTAGGTTAAAACATCATGTCTTATGCCTAATTTAGTTTCAAAACATACTTAAACATGAATTAATCATTTCCCCTATAGTTCAAAGAACAAAACTCATCATCTTCCCCAAAATCTCATCATTCACAAACTTTCCAAAATCCTAACCAAGCATAATTATGAAAATTGAATGGGGAAAATGAGTTTACCTTCTTATTTGAACATGGCTTCTTGCTTTGCATCAAAATCCAGCCCATTTTCACAAGAACCCATCATAGATTCCAAGAAACTCAAAATTCCATCTTCTTCCTTTGCTCAGATGGCTAAAAACCATCTTCATAGGCATGCTTGGATGCTTGCTCACCTAAATCACCTTCTATTCTTGCAAAATGGCAAGGATTTAGCATAAATGTGGTAGGGTTTACATGGGAAGAAAAACAGGATGGATCAGGGAAAGAACAGAACTAAAAATGATGGAAAAAGTCGGCTAACTGACTTAAGTTGACAGTTGATGCTGTGGCATGGATTTCCATGCTCCAGTGTGGAAGATGCTGCCACGCCCCCCTATTGCCCCTTTTTGATCTAATGTCATGGTCAAATCCAGGCCGTGGTGTCCTCCTAGTACTCCCTGATTTTGTGGTTTTTTTTCTCCTCTATTTCCCTTCTTGTTTTTACCATATATTTTTGTCACGATTATTCTACATATACTCATAATTAACATGCTCAATAATCATCCTTTTTTCTAGGCACATAAATCATTAATCACCATATACATTCACTTTCATATCTATTCTCCCCATAGCTTTAAAATTTCAGATACATGTCTTTCTTAATCATTAAAAATTTGTCCACATAGTAATGACATACAATACATGATGAATTTGACTCAACTAAATAGGAATCGAATCATATAGGTCATTGCTTATACTTTTGATTGGCACAATTTCATTTAACTGAGGTGCAATTCATACATACTTGAATCATTGTATTTCAAAAATTTTCTCCCCATCTCAATTCATTCCTCTACATAGTCATATTCATATAAAAACATAGTTATTCCAACATTTAACACCCTAGGTGTTATAATGATAAAAAAGATACAACTTGAGTGATGTATCATGTGTGTACAGATCCGCAAGTTGTGAAATAATCCAAATGAATGGAGTTGCAAATTTGAAGAAATGACATGAAGTAAATATTCTTGTTTGGGTAGCAAGATTTAAAGTTTTGAAGATGAAACTTTTTGTAAGATGCATGGTTTGTAACACCCGGGGTGTTAAAAGTGAGGAAATATTTGGAATTTTTTGTTAAATAATTCACTAAGTAGAAAAAGTGTTATGTGTACAAAGTCAATTATATAACATTACTTCTAATTAGTTTAGAGGAATTTTAGAAATTTTAATGTGTCTATAAAGGGATGATTAATGTCCATATTGGGTATGATGATGTGGGAAAAATTATGGTGAAAAACGTAAGAGAAAGTAAGCAAATAAAGTGGAGGAAAATAAAGAATAAGGGGGCAATAGGATGAGCGCCACGTTGTCCAAATCTAAGGCGGCAACACTCGTTGCAAAGAATAGGATGGTGGTGTCTAGCACGGTGGGCACCATGGCGCTGGCAAGTCGATGGTGTGCTACAACATAAAAATCCAAGATTTTTTTTAGAGAAAAATCCCCTTCTTCTTCCTTTCCACACCCAAACCCTTATGCCCTATGCCCCTTTTGGCCATTTTTCATGTGATTTCTTGAGGAAATAATCTTGTTTAAGCATGTAATCCTTTACTCAAATGCTAAAATCCAAACCTAGCTTGCTTGAACAGCAGAAGAAGTGAGGAAATGGTGTTGGGATGAGATTCATGAATGATTCTTAGAGGATTGAGGTTGAATCCTTGTTTAAGGAAGGAAGCCACACCCAAAATTCATGGTAAGCCCTCTTTCCCCATTTATTTTTGATGATTTCTACCTGTTAGGATTTTATACTATGGGGCCTAAGGACCCATTATAGAGGCTAAATTAGAAAAAGTGTTCAATATCAAAGTTGTAGGACTTGAAGTTATCTAAACAATGAAATAAGAATAACTCAATTTGGAATTAATATGAGAAAGTTATACATAATTTACTATGACTGTGTATGATGGTACAAAAGTAGAAACATGTAAAATGCAATGCGATGCCTTAAGTTGAAAATTTAATCATTATGTTCCATTATATTAATGAAAATTGCTCCTATACATGTACATGTAAATAAGATATAGGATTCATGTGATATGTATAGGATTTCCTGACATGGAGGCAACTAGCTGAGTGTGAAAAGATGTGGATTATGGAGTAGATTATTCTGAGGTTAGTAGGTAGTGCCTGTTGATTGTGTGACTGGATGGGGATAATGATTATCCCATGATTGATCTGATTACATGCTTATATGTGGATGTATGGATTAATGCTTGTATACATGAATTGATGTGATTGTTCTACAATATGTATTCAAATAACATACTCAATTGTTATATATTGGAATGTTGTCATGCTTGGATGGCATGGATTGTTATATATATGATGACTTGCAATTATGGATGGATTTTGGGATACTTGATGGATCCCTAGTTTGTTAATTATTTTTCGATTTCACACCTACTTACTGAGTTGGCTCGAACTCACTCCTTCTTATTCTATATTTTTTAGTTGATAGGTCAAGACCAGAGAAAAGACAAGGTTAGTATGGAGGCATAACAGTTGAATGTATGCTTTTAAAATTATATTAAAATTAAAAAATTTTCATCTTATGTACATGGGTGATTGTAATTAATTCATGTCTAATGATGTACATCACGTATTAAAGATTCGATGATGTATGGTTGAAATTTATGGGCATGTCAGTGTAATAATGGAATATGATGTGGATGATGTATGGGGACAAATGTGTATGGTGGAGAAGTGAATGCATTGCCATCACGATGTGGTCATAGTCCAGGGGGTGCCTTGGAGTTAGGGGTGGTGTGAAGGTGAATTATGAAGTATTTGTTTTCTTGTTTATGAATTTTAATTGAGAAAATGTATTGTCACAAATGTTGAATGCATGTACCCTAGGTGGACAGCCCATTTTTAGGGGAGACTCTGTCAGATTTTCTATAGAAACTAGGTGTAATACCCCACTTTCCGAGGTACTACTCAGGCAGGAATAGGAGGACACTTGGCTAGAGTCTCCCCTAAACTTACTCACTTACACCTGTATATACATTTACAAAGACCCATAGATGCCTAGAATTATAGTTGCACTATAAAGGTAAAGTGTATGGAAATCATTCTTGCTTCTAATTAAAAAATGACATGTAGCTAAAAACACTCCACACAGTTAAATTTAAATGATTTACACCATTAACATACTAAATGAATCACACTTTATATATATTCTAAAATATTTATCAAAAAGATAAAAGTTTCTATGGTTTATCCCTCTCTTGAGCTCCAACCCCTCGTTAGGCTCTGTCTTTTGGCCTGTCAACTAAAACATAATAAAATATAGTGACTTCAAGTAACTCAGTAAGAAGACATAATTCAAATCAATAATTAAGTCATCAAGATGTAATAAGATTCATATGTTCAAAACCAAACTATACTAACTACCATCATGAATTAAGTACGATTAATAACAAAATTCCTCACTAAAATGCACTATGATGTCTACTATATCTGTTGTATCTATTCATAATGAAACTCACTTTCTTTTTAATGTAGTCCTTTCATTTTCAATCATTCAAGGTAATTTGCCCACAAAAAATCAACACCATATTCAGGAGGTCATCAATCAAACTAAATGCATAATATCACACTCAAATAGACTCATCTTTCTTACAACTTTGGTGTACTCGAGTTTTTCCACTAACCTGGCTATGAGTATTATGACACTTAAAAATTTGGTAAAAATTCTTAAGCAAATAACCTGCTTATCTTATATGTAATCTCCACCCTTTTCTTTAGATGTAATTTTGTATTTCCAATATTTGCTTCACCAGTTAAACGTCCTACATTAAAACATAGCTGTCATGATCATTCTTTTGCATTCTCTGTTTGCAAAAGTATACCATTCAGATACCATTCTAAGTTTCTAACATAACCCTGGTTAGGGTTTTGCTAATTACTTTACTATAACTCCATTAAGATGTAATTATGCAATTGTTATCCAAACTTAATCATGCTATACTACTCTTAGCACCATTTCATCAAACATCTATAATATTGTTTCTGAAATTTCATATGCTCATTGTTTCAAGTTGGGATTTCTATTCCAAATTACAAATTCATACATTTGAACTGAATCCCTATTATAATCCTTGTTCAAAACATTCATCTCACTACTAAATTCTTGTTTTCCCCCAAACCCTAACTTCAAAATTCTAAAAACTTACTTTGAAATGAAGAATTCAGAAATTTGAGTCACTATAAACTATTAAGAAATGTTGGAAATGACTTACCACTTACTTTAACCCAAGTGAATCTCACTGAATCCAGTTGTAAGACGAAAACCCAATCTGTCCTTCAACATTCATGATCTCAGACCATTGAATTTTATGTTTAATTGGTATTAGAGTATTGCTAAGCTATTTATCAGTGATTTCACCAACTCAATCTATCAATTTCAATAGGAATCAAATTTTTCTAGAACTTGGGAATGAAGGAGAGAGGCTAGGAATGGCTGGGCTAAAAAATGGGGCTGGTGGAGCATTTAAGCTCCCAGCCCCTATGATGCTCTGGTGGTGCAATTTATTAAGAACACATGTGGCCAACACATCATGTGATCTAACTATTTCTATCATTGAAATTTCTGCTTGTATTTCATAATACTCAATTTATTTCATCATACTCATCAAAATTTTTCATTTTATTACAAATCATGAATATGCAGTTTATTTACACACTATAAACCAATTTTTCCATTGTAGAAATTTTAGGTTCTCACATTCTACCCGATTTATAAAAAGTTTCATCCCCAAAACTTATACAAAAAAGTGGGGGTATTTAGATCTCATTGCATCTTCTAGCTTCCAAGTTGCTTCCTCTTCTAATGGGTGTCCCCATTGTACTTTTACTAGTTGAATGATCATGTTCCTCTACTATTTTTCCTTGGTATCTAAGATCTGAACTAGCTGCTCCACATATTGCAAGTTTTCTTTAATCTGAATTTCTTCCAATGATAAGATGTGTGATGTGTACGCTTCATACTTTCTCAGTGAAAATACATAGAAGACATCATGGATTCCACTCAGTAGTGGTGGTAAGGCAATATGATACGCTACCTTGCTGATCTGATCCAAAATTTCATAAGGACTGATGTACCTTGGGCTCAGTTTGCCCTTGGTACCAAACTATACTATACCCTTCATTGGAGATACTTTTAAGAAAACTTTATCTCCTACCTGAAATTCTAAGTCACACCTTCTTACGTCTACGTAGCTCTTTTGGCGGAACTGACAATACGGATCTTTTCCTTAATTTGTGCTACCTTTTCAACTATGTCAGCAATCATCTTTGGTCCTACTTAGGTAGTCTCACCTACCTTTGTCCAATATAGCGGAGATCTGCATTTATGCCCATATAGTGTCTCAATGGGAGCCATTTGGATACTGGAATGGTAACTATTATTTTATGAAAATTTGATCAATGATAAGTACTTGCTCTAAGTTTTGCCACATTCTAGAGTACAAGCTCTAAGCATGTGTTCCAGTTGCTGATTCACTCGCTCTGTTTGCCCATCTGTTTGAGGGTGATAATTGCTACTAAAATCTAGATGTGTCCCCATAGCTTTGTGTAGTGCTCTCCAGAATTTTAAAGTGAATATTGATCCTCTGTCTGAAATAATCACTTTGGGTACACTATGTAATCTTACAATTTTCCTCTGATAAATCCAGACATATTTCTTAGCAATAAATGTGGTTTTACTGATATAAAGTGAGCTGCTTTAGTCAATCTATCCATAATGACCCAAATGCTATCAAATCTAGCAACTGTCTTTGGTAGACCAGTGATAAAATCCATTGTTATGTCTATCCATTTCCACTCAGGGAGTTCAATAGATTGTAATAATCCACCTAGTCTTTGATGCTCTGCTTTCACTCTTTGGCATTTTAGACATTTAGCCACATATTTAGCAATATCATTTTTCATCCCATTCCACCAATATAAAGATTTCAAATCATGATATATTTTATTGCCACCAGGATGCACAGTATAAGGGGAGTAGTGTGCTTTCTCTAATACCTTTTGTACCACTGTTGATCCCTTAAAAAGAACTATCCAATCTCTATAGGTCATAAGATGGTTTGCACCAATAGAGAAGTTTGGCAGTGCATTTTTCTATACTCATAATTTTAATCTCTAAAATTCTTCTTCTAATGACTCTTCTTGAGCTATCCGGATCTCATCTATCAAAGTAGGCTGAATGTGTAACTGACATGACTGGTTTACTTCCCCTTTTATCTTTACTTGTGAATCAAAACTTCTCAATTATTCAAATAATTCTTTCTTTTGGGTTAATATACATGCTAAACAGCTTCTATATTTCCTACTCAAAGCATCAGCTACAACATTTGCTTTGCAAGGATGATAATGAATGCTCAGATCATAGTCTTGTAATATTCTAACCATATTCTCTACCTCATATTCAACTCTTTCTGAGTAAAGATGTATTTTAAACTCTTATAATCTATGTATACATCACATATTCCCCATAAAGGTAGTGTCTCCATATTTTTAAAGCAAACACTACTACCACCAATTCCAAATCATGCGTTGGATAATTATGCCATGAGGTCGCAATTGTCATGAAGTATATGCTATCACTTTGCCATTTTGCATCAGAATACAACCCAATCCTTTCTTTGATGCATCATTGTATATCACGAATCCACATTGACCTGATGGAATTGCAAGAACAGGTGCTTCCACTAACTGTCTCTTTAATTCTTGAAAAGTAGTTTCACATTTCTCATTCCATACAAATAAAACTCCTTTCTGAGTTAATTGTGTTAGTGGTAAAGCTATTGTGGAGAACCCTTCAACAAATCTCTGATAATACCAGCTAATTCCAAAAAACTTCTAACCTCAATCACGGTGCTTGATCTATTCCAATTCACTATAGCTTCTATTTTATGAGGATCTATAGAAATGTCATCTCCTAAAATTACATGACCTAGAAAAGCTATACTGTTCATCCAAAAGTCACACTTCTTTAGTTTTGTATAAAGCTTTTCTTCTCTAAGTCTCTATCAAGCCATTCTTAAATGTGCTTCATGACTCTCCTTGTCTCTTGAACAGATCAAAATATCATCAATGAAAATAATTACAAACTGATCCAAGTTGGATTTAAATACTCTATTCATTAAATCCATAAAGACAGTGGGAGCATTTGTTAATCTGAATGGCATTACTAGAAATTCATAATGCCCATATCGTGTTCTGAATGCCATCTTCTAAACATCTAAAGGCTTAACCTTTAATTGATGATACCCTAACTACATATCAATTTTGGAGAACACTGTGGCTCCTTACAATTAATCTAATAGATCATCTATCTGGGCAACAGATATGTGTTCTTGATGGTGACTTTATTCAGTTCTCGATAATCGATACACAAACAAAGACTCCTATCTTTCTTCTTCACAAATACCACTGGTGTGCCCCATGGCAATATGCTAGGACAGATAAATCCCTTGTCCATTAAGTCTTGCAATTGCACTTTTAATTCTACCAATTCAATTATTGCCATCCTATATGGGGCCTTATACGTTGGTTCTATTCTGGGTTGGAGGTCAATACAAAATTCAACTTCTCGATCAGGAGGCAATTCAAACAATTCACCAGGGAATACATTTGGAAAATCTTATACTACTAGTATATCCTCTAGTAGTCGATGTTCGGAGTGGGTGTCAATATCCAAAACTAAGAATACTTCACACCCTTTCCACACCAGAATAAGAGCCTTCATATCTGATACGAGCTTAGGGGCTTCGCCCTTAGGTGAACTTCTAAAGGTAATCTCTGCCTTATGAAGGGTTTTCAAAGTTATCTGCTTGGTTTTGCATTCAACTTTAGCTTCATACTTGGTTAGCCAATCCATACCTAATATAACTCAAAACCTTCCATATTCAAGACAATTAAATCAGCATAAAACTATCTACTCTCAATCACCATAGGTATTTCATAACATATCTCTATAGCAATACTAACAGCTTTCAAAGGAGTGGATACTTCTATCACAGAATACATCAAGCATTTAAACAACCCTACTCTATTTACAAATGTAATATGTATAAAAGATTGAGAGGCACTGGGATCAAATAAAATATATGCCATGTAATTGCATACAGAAATATTACCAGCAATTACGTGGTCCATGGTCCGAGCTTCTTGAACATTTATTGCCTGTACCACTGCAATGAATAGAGGTCTATGTTGTTCATTCTGCCACCCAAGAACTCCATTAAGTCCTCTGCCTTTGCCTCGCATCTGGCTCCCACCATGTTCAGGCTAGGTTAGAGCTTGTGACTTACACTTTTATTTATCCCTTGATTAGGACAATTCCATCTAATATGCCCAGTCTCACCACATGCAAAGAAAGTGAGTGGTCTTCATTGTCCCACATCCCATGGCTGACTCGACCCGTGATTAATTTCTTTTATCTATCCTGGAATCGATCAAGTTGGCCTTCCTCCTGGGTTCCTTAATAGTACTAGATAGTCAAACTTTAAATGTCCTAGTTTCTTGCAATAATTACAAATCTTCTCGGATAATGTATTACCACTCTATTCAATTTTCTGTCAGGTCCATCACACTTGTTTGGTTTCTCTCATGCATCTCCTCTCATTAAATTTGGACTGTTCCTCTTCCTCTCTTTCTATTAGATGAGTATGCTCTAATATATACTCATATCGACTCAACATGAGTGGGGCCAACTTCTCCTGGATATCTAATCACAAACCTTCTTGGAATTTTTGAGCTATTTCAAGTAAATCCATTCAGGCCCATGACACAAATCATGCCAAAGAACTAAATTATCCATCATATTCTTCTGTAGTGCTCTTGCCCTGCAATAATGTCAAAAATTCAGTAGCTTGCCTAGCCTTTTCACTAATCGGCGCATATCTACGGAGTAATCTCTCTCTGAAATCATTCCAGGTCATCTCTACACCATTTCCAACTACTGTCAATTTTTTAGTGTGCCACCACTATTCTGCCTCACCCTCTAGCTAGTAAATTTCATATAATACTTTATGCTCTTTTAGGTATTCAATATATGCAAATGCCTTTTCTATACTAGCTAGCCATTCATTTACCACATGATAGTCCCTTTGGCCCTTGAAAGTTGGAGGTTTCATACTTTGAAAGGCTTTCATATTCAGACCTATTCCTGGTTGTCTTTGGGATGGCAACCCCATTTCTAATTTAACATATACAGGCCTTACCCATGGCCTTGCCATTGATTGAGGCTCCTCTACCTACCTCTTTTGAGTTTGGACTATTTCTTGTAATGTCCAGGCTAGTGTCAAATTCCTAAGTCATTAATGGAGGCGACATAGGTGGAACTGCATCAATATTAGTGATTACAGCGCCTGACCTATCTACTCTGGCAGGTTCTACCCCTTGGCCATCATCAGGTTTAACTACCCCTCCTTTGACTTCATTTTGGGTCAACCTCGGCATTTCTTCTGTCCTGGAAGCTTTTGCCTCAGTTTCTCTAATAATAACCCCCGTCACTCGAGTCCGGGTAGGTCTTCTCGGTGACTCCTCTTCTATCATGGAGGCTTTACCTTTGTCCACTCTCTTTCTTGGTGCCATGACTGTATAAGGCAGAATGTCGGATCATATAACATCATGATGTCAAGATATCAATTTGACTTATTAGTGTAAAAATTCAAATAGCATATTATACTAACGTTCCCCTATTAAAACTAAAACTATGCATGTCATTCTATCATTGACTTCCAGCACTCTTACCATTACAGTTTTGGGACTTATCTCAACTATTCTTCTATGTATCAAACTTATACGCTCTGATATCACTCTATAATGCCCTGCTTCTTAAGTCATTACTTGGGCAGGAACGGGAGGACTCTCGGCCAGAGTCTTCTCTTAACTTAACCACTTACACCTATTTTTGCATTTACAAACACCCACAGATGCCCAAAATTATAGTCGCATTGTAAAGGTAAAGTTATGGAAATCATTCTCGCATCTAATTAAATAAAGACATGCAGCTAAAAAAACACTCCACATAGCTAAATTTACATGATTTACACCATTAACATGCTAAATGAATCACACTTTATATATATTTAAAAATATTTATCAAAAAGATAAAAGTTTCTAGTTATCATGGTTTATCCCTCTCCTGAGCTCCAACTCCTCGTTGTGCTCCATCTTCTAGCCTATCTACTAAAACATAATAAATATAATGAGTTCAAGTAACTCAGTAAGTAGGCATAATTTAAATCAATAATTAAGCCATAAAATGTAATAAGATTCATATGTTTAAAACCAAAGTATACTGAACTATATCATCATGAATTAAATATGATTAATAACAAAATTCTTCATTAAAATGCACTACGATATCTACTATATCTAATTGTATCTATTCACAATGAAACTCACTTTCTTTTTGATGCAATCCTTTCATTTTCAATCATTCCAGGAATTTGCCTACAAACAATCAGCATCATATTTGGGAGGTCATCAATCAAACCAAATGCACAATATCACACTCAAATAGACTCATCTTTCTTACAACTTCGGTATACTCGAGTTTTTCCCAGTACTATGAGTGTAATGAGACTTAAAATATCTCACCCTCACTACAACTCAGGGGTCATAGGTTTCCCATTTACACCTACTAAGTAATCAGAGGAGTCTCACAAACAATAGGTTGATCAGACCTCTTGGCGAAGAAGGCGGTATCCATAACAATGCCCTAATAAGGGCGGGATCCCAGTAACTAAATGACCATCCCTATAGGTGTCTAAACCCAATTTACTATAACTCTAGTGACATTCAAAGATTATCACATTATCAGATTTATCTAAATAACTCTTTTATTCTTAACCAAGTGACAAGACTTAATTACCTACTTAGTTAAAACATCATTTCCAAATACATATGATTTACTAAATGTGCTTGCAGGCAAAGGAGGACAAAGGAATAAAGAAAATGAGATAATCAAAGCCAAATAAGAAGAGATACAAGAATTTAGGCAAAAGAAGGCAAAATGGGCATAAGGGAAGTCAGTGTTGCGGCATTAACGTGGCAGGGGATTCAATGTCACGACACAGAAACCCTATGTCGCAACACTAAAAAACATGCACAAAATCGTGATGAACAAGTGGTGTCACAACACAGATAAGTTGTGTAGCAAAATTAAAGTGGCAGTGGGCACAATGTCGCGACACTGAACCCTATGTCGTGACATCGAATCAATGTTTTCTGCTGCCACCTTTTCTTATGAAAACTTGTCCTGTTTCCTCATTCTCAATGTTTCTTGCTTAATTTCCCTCAATCCTCACTTGTTTAACCTTGATTCTCATGTATAAATTCCCACCTATTCTTTAAAATGCATCAATAACTAATACTTTCTCATTTGTCATTATGCAATGAATTCATACTTTTCTATGCAATTGATAACACTTCACATATACTGATTTCGTTCCCAATTATATCCATTCCTTTCAAACTAACTTCATTCTCTTCTTCCCAATTTCACACTCATATTTTGCTTAATTGGCAACTCTCTAAAGTATGATATACAAATTTTATTCCAAAAATGATTCCATAACACAATTGAATAATATTTATAATGAAAGATTTCAAATTCGGTGAAAATTCTTAAGCAAATAACCTGCTTATCTTATATGTAATCTCCACCCTTTTCTTGAGATGTAATTTTGTGTTTCTAATATTTGCTTCACCAGTCAAACGTCCTACATTAAAACATAGCTCTCATGATCATTCTTTTGCATTTTCTATTTGTAAGAGTATACCATTCAAATTCCATTCCAAGTTTCTAACATAGCCCTGGTTAGAGTTTCACTAATTACTTTACTATAACTTCATTAAGATGTGATTATGCAATCATTATCCAAAGTTAGTCATGCTATAGTATTCTTAGCACCATTTCATCAAACATCTATAGTACAGTTTCTGAAATTTCATATACTCATTATTTTCAAGTTGGGATTTCTATTCCAAATTACACATTTATTCATTTGAATTGAATCCCTACTATAATCCATGTTCTATGCATTCATCTCACAACTAAATTCTTGTTTTCCCCAAAATCCTAACTTCAAAATTCTAAAAACTTACTTTAAAATGTAGAATTTAGAAATTCTAGTCACTCCAACTATTAAGAAATGTTGGAAATGACTTACCACTTACTTTAACTGATTGAATCTCATTGAATCCAGTTGCAAGATGAAAATGCAATCTATCCTTCAAAATTCACGATCTCAGACCATTGAATTTGATGTTTAATTGGTACTAGAGGATTGCTAAGCTATTTATTAGTGATTTCCCCAACTCAATTTGTCAATTTCTGTAGCAAGCAAAATTTTCTAGAACTTAGGAATGGAGGGAGGCTATGAGTGGCTGGGCTGAAAAATGGCACTAGTGGAGCATTTAAGCTCCCAACCCCTATGATGTTCCGACAGTGTAATTCATTAAGAACACATGTGGCCCACACATCAGGTGTTCTAACTGTTTCTAACACTAAAATTTCTATCTGTATTTCATAATACTCAATTTGTTTCATCATACTCATCAAAATTTTTCATTTATATTACACATCTTGCATATGCAGTTTATTTACACACTATAAACTAGTTCTTTTCATTACAAAAATTTCACGATCTCACATCAGGTCAACTAGAATATTGTATCAAAGCAAACCCATGATGAATGACATGGATTTCATGGGGAAAATGATTATTTACTGGATTGCAATATTTTTGGAATGAATTGGGCACACAAAATTTGATTATGTTGTTGGATAGCAACCAAATGGACCATTAAAAAGGGATTTTAGGTGTAAAGTATTTAAGCCATGAGTTGATTTAGTTAAGGGTTTTATTTTCTTGTTTCCACAATTCTTTAATTATTAATTTTGTTGTATGATGGGTTCATATTACTAGAAATTAAATTCCCTTGAGACAACTTAATGATTTATGTGATGTCTGTAAGATGTTTGATGAAATCTCACTAAGAAACAAGATGTGTTTGAAAGATTTCATAGCAGCCGTTAAGTGGCCATTGAAAGGTGTACCTAATTGACATAAACTAGCAAATGAAATTATGTTTAAGGAAGCTAAGGAATCTTAAATAAGGTATTTGAGAATGAGTTAGAAACATTTGATTGAATAAGGAAATAAGAGCATGTACATGAAATCACTAGGCTAGTTTCTAGAATTGAATTGAACTTGGCTGGATGAAATTTCAATTTTATTATATGGTGTATATGTAGGATCCACTTGGGAGCTAAGTAGTGGAATCGAAAGCTAAAGCATGGCACTTGAGAAATTGAGAAGTGGTTCTTCATATGAGGTAAGTAGGATCTTTTGGGATGAATTTATTATTGATGGGGATAGCAAATATCCCATGTTTTGCATGGGCATGTATGAATGGATGAAGATAGTGGATATTCCATTTGTTGTATACAAGTATGTGTGATTATGAGATAGATTCTTTTCTACTTGTATGTCTACATGTATAAATTAATCATATGATGTAATGGGTGACTAGATGGGGAGAATTGGTATCCCTTAATTATATATTAAGTTGAATAAAAGAATGCGTGGATGAAGGGATAGTGAGTATTCTCTAATGTGTGTATGGATGGGTAGGTTGTATATAGGTATGATAGTTATGTTGTTTTTGTTATGATAATTTCATGGATATACTATGCGATGCCAGGATGGCAATGATGCATTATAATATGTTTTTATGCTTACATGGCATAGTAATAATATATGTTGTGCCCTAATGGCACAATTATGATATGAAGTGCCTACATGGCACTATTATGGTATGAGGTGTCAGAGAAACCTAACCTTGATATATGATGCTTGGTTTGTGATATGTAATAATATAGAATAGAGTAGAATTTACATTGGAATGATGAGGACTTAAGCCTCATGAGTATATTCTCAGGATTGCATTATAATGAATTTATTCATGTTCTGATGTTGAACATTTGCTTCTATTTTACTATTATTTTCTATTCAACCTACTTATTGAGTTTGTCCAAACTCATGCCTTTATTATATCTTTTTAGCTGGCAAGTCAGATAATGGAGTCTACTGCAAGTTGTTGCTTGTGAGCCGATTTGAAGACACTATTAGTCTTTTGGATTGTATTCCCATCATGTATTTGTATATGATTGTATTTAATATATTTCAAATATTATATAATGATATGTATTGGAATATCATAATGATATTGATGATGGATATGTAATATTCTAGTTTTGTTTATTGTCATCACGGTGTGACTACAGTTCTGGGCAGCTATGGCTAAGTTGGGTTAGTTTAGTTATTAATGGTTTTATTTTATAATTATTGGAATTATAGTTTTATAGATGATTAATGCATACACAAGCTTAGATTGTAAGATTTCAAGGTAGACTCTGTTAGATTTTTGGCAGAATGTTTTCTTTAAAAATAGAGAAATTACAAGGTAATGGTAAAATGCATAGGCTCCTAGGTGAAGTGTGACAACACCTTACACATGAAATTCCCTTTCCAATAGTCAATTAGGTTATTGTGCAACAATATAACCGAATTTATTATGCCCAATTCACCATTGGTTAATCTTTTTTCCCATGAAATCCTCGACAAATCCATGTCAAATCTCCCCTCAAATTACTATTCACAAATTGTTCAAAACCCTAACAATGCAAAAATCATAAATTAATTAGGGGAAAAGGACTTAACTTCAAATTCATGCATTGATTCCATCCCAAAAATAGACTTTGACCTCAAATCTTCAAGTATCCTTCACGGATTGTAGAAAAATTGAAATTCTCTCTCTTCCTCCTCCACTTAAACAGGTTAGGGTTTAGACTTGGGTGCATGGGCGATGGATTACGCACCTAAACAAGGTTTTTCCTTAGCTAAAATTGCATGAAAATGGGGTGTGAAGAGACTTTCATAGTATCTAGGGCATGAAGGAAAGGGGGGTGTACGAATGGGAGAGGAAAAAGAAAGATGGAGCACGTAAATAGGGTGGCCAGTAGGTGCTCCACCGCTTCATAGACACCAATCTGATGTCGCGGCACCTGATCCACCTGATGGAATATTAAATAATAGAAAACCTATCCTTGTTAAATTTAGGCCTCATTCAAATCAATCATGAGATGTGAAGAACAGTCATAGCAAGCAAGCAGTGTCAACATATGTAAGCAAAGACAAAAGCAAAAGAAATTGCCATATCTTTGGAAACCAAAAAAGCCAAGGTGTGTAAGAAACATTATCCACACTAGCAGGCATAATGGCAAATGGCGGGAAGTTAGCAGCGGTTAAGAGGTTGGACAGCAAGAAATCAGCAGTTGGGAGGTCCAACGAGCGACAGGCAGCATCGTCAAGAATAAAGAAGCTGCGATGGCAACTTGCATTCGTTGGCAGCGAGTAAATGAAACATGATAGCAGTTCTTTTTGTGTTTTTCTGCTACCAGAGAAGGAAATCCAGTGCAGCACCTTCCGTGTTGGAGTCGAAAAAGTGATGATGACTTAATGGCTGACGAAGATCACTCGTCCGATGGTCGGACGACATCAGATCTTGGACAATGGCAGTGAGAAGAAGAGCAGGCAACGACTTTGTCTTGCATTTTTTGATGACAGGACAGGTGATCCAACGCGGCGAAGGTGGCGCTAGAGTTGGAAAAGTGACATCGATTCTTTGGCCTATGAAGATCACTCGTCCGATGGATGGATGATAGAAGTAGCGGCAGCTCGCATCGATTGGCAGCAATAAAATGTTAATCCTTTTTCAAGGTCTTTTTAATCTTTTCCGGCTAGAAGTGAAGGAAGTTGATTGAGAGATCGATGGTAGCTTCGCATAATAAGAGGTACGGTCTTTTATCTGCCAGAATTAGATTATTGTTGTTGCCGATAATGAGCAAGCTATTTCGTCAATGTTGTCGGCGACGAGCATGGAAGGGAGAGAGCTGTGGCGTGGAATTAAGAAAGCCAATGCATTTAGCTGTGATCGATAGGAAGTTGGAAAAATAGAAAGCTGTTGGCCATGGGACCTTTGCCAAAGACAGAGAAGGCTTGTCCACCAGAGAAGCAGTGACCTTGTCACCTCTGTCTGCGACAAGTGAAGATTATAGAGGACTGGACTGATTCGTTGGAGGAGAAATGATCGGCGATCATTAGTCATAACCGAAACTTTGTAGAGTTGCTATGGGAGAGAGGAGCAAGCATGAATTTACAGATGGCTATTGCTCCCTTATCTAACACCCTGACAGCAGTCGTATCTCCCAAAACCCTTCACCTATTAGCTATGGAAGAAGATCATGGAGGAGTCGCATTGTGAGAAGGAGAAAGGGGTAAGGTCAATAGCCGTGATGATGGCTTGGGCCCATGACATGATGCAACTATTCTGGAAAATTTCCCCAATCTAATGACATGCCATGTAGCTGAGGCAATAGCTTATCCACACAATCAACAAATCAGCTAGCATGGCGTGCAACCGAGGTTGTTACTGACATGCCGAGTGGATGAAGGATTAACTCCGCCATGATCTCATGCGACACTAGGCCACATCTCAGCTGCGCATATGGATGAGAATAATTTTCCAAATCATTTTTCTTAGAATCTAAAACTGATATATATGTATGAATACACATCAAATCCAAATAATAGACTTGTAACAAAAGGCATTGGAAAAATTTTATTGCACACCCACGTTGGATATGCATGCAATTAAATTTTGGCAATCCACATTATTAATTAATTAATTAATTTATTAAATTATTTGGATCGGCCAATGGTGCAAATGAGAATTCCAAAAATGCCCTTAGTGTGAGAGTCAAGCCACCTCAAAGGCGTGGGAGTCAAGCCACTTCCTAGGCTAGTAGTCAAGCTCCTCCCAAGGCGTGGCGGTTAAACTTCCTCTGAGGCATGGAAGTCAAGCTCCTTCCAAGGTGTGGGAGTCTAGCTACTTCCAAGGGTGTGGGAGTCAAGCTCCCTCCAAAGTCTGGGAGTCAAGCTCCTTCCAAGGCATGGGAATGGAGCTCCTTCCAAGACATGGGAGTCAAGCTTCTTCTAAGTGTGTGGGAGTCAAGCTCCCTCCAAAGCCTAGGAGTCATGCTCCTTCCAAGGTGTGGGAGTCAAGCTTCCTCTAAGGCATGGGAGTCAAGCTTCTCCAAGCACGTGCGAGTCAAGCTCATCCCAAGATGTGGGAGTTATGCTACTTCCAAAGTGTGGGAGTCAAGCCTCTTCCAAGAAGTGGGAGTCGAGCTCTCTCACAGGACGTGGGAGTCAAGCCCTCTCCTATTTTTCAAAATGCCCAAAATGCCCTTATAAGTGCAACCAAGACATATTTTAAAATTTCCAAATTGCCCCTAGAGGCTAAAAACCTATAAATACACCCTCTCTTGGCCTTGAAGAGAGAATTTTCTGAAGGACTTGGAGGAGTCTTCAAGAAGCAGGTGCCTCCCTTGACACTAGTGGCCAAAGGCCACTAGTAATTTCTCTAGTGCCGGAGAGCACTCTGTCATGGTCCCACCATGGTACACACGTGGGTCTCACCCATGCTGTGATAATGGTGGGTCCCATATGATTGGTGGACAATAGAATAATGCTGGATTAAGCATTTAAAATAAATGAAAACATGTTTAAACCCTAATTAAACTCCATAATGACAAAGTTACTCTGTAAATGCCCCATAAATTAGGATACTAATGACATTATATTAAATCAATTAAGAACTGTCATTTAGCAATAATTGCTATCATTAATGCTAATCATGATTAGGCTTAATTAACTCAATGTGTAATTAGGCTTAATTTATGCAACTTGATCTTCGATCTCTCATAATATAAATGGTAGAGATCGCCCGGTTTCAGTTTTCCATGGGATATTGGAAAATGTGACTCATTAACTCATTCAAAAGCCTAAGTTTAGGATTAGGTTATCGAGTCAAACCTTAGTAAATAGCACTCACTAAATCATTCAAAAACCTAAGTCTAGGATCAAGTCACTAAGTCCCGACTCATCAAGTCATTGAGTCATGACTCGCTAAGTCAAACCTTATCAAATACCACTTACTCAATTACTCAAAACCTAAGTCTATGATCGAGTCACTAAGTTAATGACTTACCAAGTCACTGAGTCATGACTCACCGAGTCAAACTTTAGCAAATACCATTCATCAAATTAGCTAAATCTAGTCATCCTGGCCCCACTTTTTTTAAGCTTCTCATAGGTAACTGAGAGAGCCGAGCCAAATCCAGTCAGCCTAGTCCCACTTTTTCTAACTTCTCATAGGTTACTAAGAGAGCTGAACCAAATCCAGTTATCCTGATTTCACTCTTCTTAAGCTTCTCATGGGTAATTGAGAGAGCCGAGTTAAATCTGGTTAACCTAGACCACTCTTCCTAAGCTTCTCATGGGTGATTGAGAGAGCCGAGCTAAACTCAGTTAACCCAGACCACTCTTCCTTAGCTTCTCATGGGCAATGTGAGAAAGCTGACCAAAACCCAATTAACTTGGGCCACTCTTCTTAAGCTTCTCATGGGCAATGAGAGAAAGTTGAACCAAACCTAGGTCACCTATTTTCTTTTAGTCTCTTTCAGGTCTAAACACAATAGAGATCGCCCAGTTTTCAGTCTTTCTAGAATATACCAATTGGGTCATAAACCACCTACTGTATCTATGGTTTCTTACTGTCTAAATAGTAGAAATCACTAGGTCTTGATTCCACCCAGGATAAACTAATTGGATCAAAACACCCATTCATTAGGTTAACCCAATGTTTACAACCCAATTTAGAGCCGTATCATCCTTTCCGCCCATTGACTAGAGGTGATCTCCTAAATATTAAGTAATCGCAATGTGCTCGACGATTCTAAAGACAACACACATCTATTTTGAGAGAGTGTCTTTTATATATGGGTCTCTAAGATGCATTATATTTTTCCTTTTAATCAAGGGTTTTCTCATGTTGTGGAGATGTAATTAGGACCACCTGAGGTCTACGATGTGAACATACAATTTTTTGATGTACATAGCAAGTGTAATTGATTGAGGAAAATCAATAAAAATGAAAATTATTTGATTCATTATGCCAAATCTTTACGTTGTTATATTTTATTTTCCTCCTTTTGTACTTGTTACACTAATATACCTAGACAAAGTAAGCTATTTGTCTGTAGCTTACTTAGATCAGACAAACTCTATTTTTCACATTTTTCTAAGACAAACTCAAGTTGATGGACTATCATTGGCTTAGTAAGCTATTCTTCTGTAGCTTACTTATTTTGGATGAAGTCTGTTATATGCCTATTGCTTTGCATTTGTCTAAGACAAACTTCAATTTGATGGATGATCATTGACTTGGTTGCTTCCTTTCCATCTTGAGCTTTATCCATAATAGCACTTCGTCTCTAGCGCTGTTTAACTTTGTCTAAGACAAATGACTTACTTCATTAACTTTTTCTTTATTTTTGTATTTTTCTGGAGCATTTATCTATTTTTTAGACAGATTGACACCTTGGAATATATTCTGATTCTTCTTTATGTTCTTTCGTCCGTAAGGCCTTATCCTTTTGCAACATGTTTTTGCATGCTAAGCTCTTAACAAATATTCATCAGTACTAAGCCTAATCAAGTTTTTTTTGTCATCAAAACCATGCATTCACTAACAAAAGGAAGCTGTTTAGCTAAAGGTGGCAAAACAGTTACCTCTAGGGGATAATGGAAAAGGTAGAGTTATTGGGATAAGTAAGATTGGGCAACCACTGTCTATACAATTTCAAATGTTTTGCTTATTGAAGGATTAAAATATAACCTTCTGAGTGTGAGTCAATTTTGTGACAATTGTTACAAGGTTGTGTTTGAATCTCAAAGTTGTTCTATATTAGGTGAGTCAAACATAGTTATAGTACTTGGAAGAAGACATGGAAACATATATTTGGTCGATTTATGTGATATCTAAGCCAAGTGTCTTGTTATAAACAATGACAAATTTTTCTTGTGGCATAGAAGATTAGGACATACTAAAAAAAAATAAGATTGAAAAGATGTACAAAAGAGATATTATTATTGGCTTACTAAAGCTAAAATTTGACAAAAAGTGAGTTGTGTGGTGCTTGCTTGATAGAAAAGCAACTAAAAGATTTATTCAAATCTCACAACTAAACCACTTAAACTGCTATATATGGATCTTGTTAGACCCATAAGAACTAAGAGTTTTGGAGGAAAATTATGCATATGTCATTGTAGATGACTTTTCAAGATTTACTTGAATAATATTTATTACTTCAAAAGATGAGGTATTTTCATTCTTTTAAGTCTTTATCAAACATGTACAAACTAAACAAAGCTCTCATATCATTGTCATAAGGATTAATCATGGTGGAGAATTTGATACCAAAAGTTCACTACTTTCTGTGAAAGCAATGGCATACTTCACACATTCTCTACACTAAGAACACCCCAATAAAATAGTGGCTGATAGGAAAAACATAGCCTTGCAAGATATAGTAAGGACAATGTTGAGTGAATATTATTTGTCACAATATTTCTAGGCCAAAGTTGTGAATACTGCTTGCTATATCATAAACAGAATCTATGCTAAGCCAATACTCAACAAAACTTTATTTGAGCTGTATTATGGTAGAAAGCCAAATATTTCACACTTTTATACTTTTGAATGTAAATGTTTCATTCTCAGCAATGGAAAGGAAAACCTTGGTAAATTTGACAATAAATCCAATGTAGGCATTTTCCTTCGGTACTCCATTGTTAGCAAGGCATTTAGAGTCTACAACTTGAGAAATAGGATTGTTGAAGGGTATGTCTATGTAAAATTTGATAAAAGTACTAACCCTTCAAAGAGAGTTAGTAATTTTGATGATGAGATAGGTAAACTCACAACATCTATGGATCAAATGAGGTTACAAGAAAAAGAAACTCTATAATCAGAGATAATGTTCGATGAGGCTGAAACTCAAGCTAAATGATTTACCAATGAGGTAAATGTTTAAGGTAGCAATTCCCATCCTAGAGACTGGAGGTTCATGCATGCTTAGTAAGAAAACTAAATAATTGGTGATGTATATGATAGAGTTAGAACTAAATCCTCATATCACCAAGTATGTGGTGATTTTGCTTTTTACTTCTCAACTAGAGCCAACATGCATAGAACAAGCCTTAGAAGATGAAAATTGGATCATAGCTATGCAAAAGGAGTTGGACTAGTTTAAAAGAAATAATGTATGAACACTAGTTCCAAGACTATCCCATCAGTCTATTATAGGAATTAAATGTGTTTTCAGGAATAAACTAGATAAATCTAGAATAGTTGTGAGAAATAAAGCAAGATTAGTAGTAAAGGGATACTATCAAGAAGAAGGAATTGACTTTGAAGAGTCATATACCCCTATTTCTATGACAAAAGCCATTAGCATGCTACTATTTTTTGCATCCCTTATGAATTTCAAGTTGTATTAGATGAATGTCAAAAGTGCATTATTGAATGGGTTCATAAATGAAGAGATATATGTAGAATAACCCCTTAGGTTTGAAGATCTCATGATACCATGTCTTCAAGCTCAAGAAAACTCTCTATGGTCTTGAACAAGCTCCTAGAGCATGGTATGAGAGGTCAAGTAAATTTTTGATTGAGAAAGCATTTACTAGGGGTAAGAAGGATTTACTAGGGGTAAGGTAGATACCACACTCTTCATTAAGCATAACATGAAATACATTTTAATTATTTAGATCTATGTTGATGCTATAGTATTGGGTGGTATTAATGAAAACTTATGTCAAGAGTTTTCTAAAGTCATGCAATGAGAATTTAAAATAATTTTGATGGGAGAATTAAACTTCTTTCTGAGATTATAAATTACGCAAATGAAGGAAGGAATATTCAGCCACCAAGCCAAATACACTAAAGAACTCCTAAAGAAGTTATAGTTAGAAGACTAAAAACTTTTGGGAACTCCAATGATTACATCAATTAAGATGTACAAAGATAAGAAAGGTAATCCATCTGTCAAAAAATTCATAGAAGCATGATAGGATCTTTATTATATTTAATTGCGAGTAGAGCCAATATTATGTTTAGTATTTGTATGTGTGCTAGATTCCAATTAGATCTTAAGTAATCACATTTTGTAGCTATTAAAAGAATCTTTAGATATCTTTTAGATACACCAAATCTTGGTTTATGGTATCCAAAAGGTTTAAATTTTGAGTTAGTACGGTACTCAGATGCAGATTTCGCTGGTTACAAACTAGATAGGAAGAGTACCTCAGGGACATGTTAGTTTCTTGGAAGCATGATCATATCATGGTTCTCTAGGAATCAGACATTCGTTACATTATCAACTACTAAAGCTAAAAATGTAGTTGCATGTACTTGTGGTGCACAGATTCTCTAGATGAAACAACAATTGTGTGACTATGGTTTGAAATATGTTGATACACCCATTAGATTGACAATACCAGTGCCATAAATTTGATAAAGAATCTAGTCTTGCATTCAAGAACTAAACATATAGAGGTTATGCATCATTTCATTAGAGATCATGTGCAAAATCATAATATATGCTTAGAATATATATCAACTGAAGATTAGTTAACAAATAGTTTACTAAGCTACTCCTAAAGGATAGATTTTGTAAAATTAGAAAGGAGTTAGGTGTCTTAGATCCATGTGCATGAACTACTTATCATATGATGTGTAATTGTGTGCAACTATGATATCTTTTAATACGTTAAGATATGCTTTCAATGATTTATCTATTATATTGTAATTCTTGAGGTGTTAAAATATGGAAAGTGTTGTCAAATATTGCTAAGGTTATGATGAATGTGAACTAATTGGGAATTTTGAAAAGTATTAAGCTATTATTTAAGTGTAGATGTGAAAAAGATTATCATGGAAGTTGTATATACATGTGAATGGGCTAATTAAAATGTGATTTGAGTTATTCCAGGACAATATTATGCATTTTTGTGTGATATTGTTATGTTCATATGTTATGATTAAGGAGGGATTAAATATACAAGACAAAATAAGAAAAATGGGAGGAGAAAGTTCATGAAATGATGGATAGCAATTTGATTCCATGACATTGAAAATTGATGTCATGGCATTGCTTCAGAAGGCGAGAATACAATGAGCATCCAAGGAGAAGGATGTCGCAGCATCAGAATTGGGTGTCATGGCATGAGACTGGATGCCGTGGCATCATTACAGCAAGGAAAATTTTATGTTATAGTTAGCAAGTTGATGCTGCAGCATAGGTTTTTGATGCCATGACATTGATTATGTGGTGCGCTGGAGGAGCAGAAAATTTGACTTTTTAAAAGCTGTTCCGTCCCGTTTTTCTTATTCTGTTATGTTTTTCTTATTCAGTTCTATTTTTCTTTCTTCCCATGCCCCAAATCCATGCCCTAGCCCCGTTATGCCCCATCTCATGTCATTTTTGCTAAGAAATTACCTTGTCTAAATGGAAAAATCACTTGATCTCCCACTTGAACCCAATTTTAAGCCATTTCAATCATGGAAAATAGTAGAAAATAGAAGAAACATTTGATTTCTACCAAATTGAATGAGTAATATGGAGCTAGGAGTTTAACCCTTTAGTTAGGGAGGATGGCTATGCTTGAAATCAAAGGTAAGCTCGATTTACCAACCGAATTGCCAATTTTTTATTTTTAGGGTTTTGGGAATAGTGGATTTTTGGGGCTTAAATTGATGTATATGGTCATAAATTCATGGGGGAATGATTTAATACAGTGATTATTGTGATTCGACATGAAAAATTGTGAATTTTGATAAACTAGGGTTTTTTGAATAGTGAAATTTGGGGATTTTACGATTTATGTTCTATTAACCATGGGGCAAATGACATGATTATAATATTTTAGAACTTGTATAGAGTGAATTGGACCAATGAAATTGAATTTTTGGTTATACCCTAAGTAAGGGTTAAAGAGCATTCTTGTATATGGGCTATGTTAAGTCATGGATTGAATAAATTAAAAGCTTAATTGAGTTGATTACAAGTTGTTTAAATGTTAATCATGTAAGATACTAGATAAATATGTTAAGCAAGAAAAGTTCTTGTGATAATTGTTGAAAACCCTAGTTTAACTGATGCTTATTACATGTTTGATGATTATGGCCTGAGATTGACTATAAAAGAAGTATTAATGTGATATGATGTATTGAATACATGACTATAAATGGGATTATTGCTCTATAGAGGATGATCTGAGAATGATGAAAAGGCATAGAGCTTGAGAGATATGGTTTGGAGCTAAAGGCCTAAGGTAAGTAGGTGCCCACTTTTTTCATTTGAATGTATGATTGATTTGGGATAATGAATATCCCATTGATTAGAATTTGGGCTCATGCGTTTTGTTTGGGTATAGTGGACATCTCATATTTGTTTAAGATTAATGGTTATTTGGTTATGATTACATAGCTGTTAGCTACACATATCCCTTGGATTGAAATACCTAGGGTTTTACTTGGAATATGGTTATGTGATTGTTGAGGATAAAGTGTATCCTTTAATTCTATTTAGAGATTGATTTTGTATATTATACAATTGTAGATAAGATTATGAATGTTAAATGTTAAGAATTATTGAATGAAATAGAAAGAATTATGTATTATGTTTAGTGATTGGGAATGATTATATATATTTGGGATGTGAACATGTGATGGTCTTAATGATTGATTCTTATTTTCTATTATTTGTGCCTACTTACTAAGTTGCTCTGACTCATGCCTTTTTGTTTAAATGCTTAGTTGGCAGGTCAAGTAAAGGATTTATGAGAAAGATTGAAGACTTTTGGATGGTATGATCGAATGTTAGGATTGGAATCCCATTGTATATTTGTATAAATGTGAATTTGTATAATTGTATTAGATTGAAAATGATGTATATTCAATGTAATCATATGGCATGTCATAATAGGAATAAATGTACATGATATTGAGGTGGAATTGTTTATTGCCATTATGGAGTGATATAGATTCTAGGCTATTGGTAACTTGCACTAGTGAAGTTAATTATGACAGAATAATAATAATTGTTGAAATTGTAGTTTTATTTATGATTTCGAATTGTGAACATTGATATTTAGAAATTATGAGTTTGAATGATTATATATCAAGTTTTAAATCTTAAAAATATAGGGCAAACTCTGCTGAAATTTTGGCTAAAATTTCCTTAAACATAGAGAAATATATAGGAAAAATAATGAAAAACATAGGAATAATAGAATGAGATCTAAGCACCCCCACCTTAAAAGTGAGGAAGGTTTAGTGAAAATAAAGGCAAATGATCAAGGTAGCACCTCGAAAAGTGGGGCGTGACATATATTTACAACTAAAGGCTTGAATGTTTTCTTCTGATTTTTATGCATTAACTGATTATAGAGGTTCACCTTAAAACTCTAAAAGTGTTTTAGATGAAAATTCTCTTCTTTAGCATGCAAAACTTAGACTCTAGAATGTTTAGACATTTTTTAAAAGCTCTGAAACTTCACTTCAAAATGTTTGAAAGTTGACTTGAGATGTTCAGAGTGTCAATTTCAAAAGTTTTGAAGTTATTACTTCCAAACTCTAAAATCTTTTAGTAGAAGCTGAAATAGGTTCATAACATCTGAAGTTATAACCTCCAAACTCTGAAATGCTGAGTTCGTTTTCCTTAAATCACCATAACACATTTTTAGAGGTTCTAAAACCCTTGCTTTTGAACTCTGAAATTTGATGCTGGATTAAATGCTTTGACTCCAACTAATTTTCAAATTTCTTTCGTTCCCCATGAATCAGTTGAACATCATTTCCATTTCTACAAAGAACCCTTTGAATCCTGAACCCTCCATGAACCCATTTCCTTCTCAAGAAACCTCCAAATCCCTAAAGTCTAAAAACATTCAGCAAAATCATTTGCTGCTAAAATGGCAAGAACTAAGAAGGCCATGAGCAAGCTAGTGGATTCAGCTTCCGTGGATTTCGAAAAGGAAAAGAGAAGAAGAGAAGTAACTAACACAAGAACCCCAAGCAAAAAGGGGAGGTACGAAGATTACATGCTTAAGGTAATCTTCAATAATAGAATATCTTCTTTTGAAAAATATCTTAATTACTTTCAAAATAAGAGAATAGTTAGAGGAAGGATATAAAATTTCACTCTATTTGGATAAAATGGTTTAAATCTAGAAGTGACTTCGTAACTAAAACATCAAGGGTAGGAGAATTTTTTTAAGCTACAAAGATCTCTACTACACTAGATTGGTGTGAGAATTACTTAGTAATTATGATATTAGCACCAAAAAGTCTTCGATAGGTAGAGTAGAAGTGGATCTATCACTAGAAAATATAAGAGAAGTATTTAATTTGCCTGAAGTTGAAAGAGAGGAAGTTGAATGGCCCAAGTCTAGGGTAGTTTTATTTTTTGAACTAGCTAGAGTTGAGATAGGATTGCCAGCCACCTAGATTTGAATTTGAAGCTAGCTCATATTTTGATCTTGAACAATGTACACCCAAAATTAGGAGGCTTAGATTAGATCTCAGAAAGGGATGCAAAGATCCTATGGGCATAGAAAAATTAGAAAAGAATAGATTTAGCCCAAGTTATCACAGATCATCTCTATATGATCAAGACAAACCAGAGGTTCCCATTGCCATATGGAGTGATGCTTACAAACTTTTTAAGAGAGGCTAGAGTAGATCTCTCAGAAGAAGATGGAGAACCTTCCAAGGCATCTGATTTGATCAACCAATCAATAATCAAGAAGATAAGCTTCAAGCAAACTGCATAAGGCTAGTTCTCAGAAAAGCCTAAGAAAGAAGGACTAATGAAAAGGATAAAAGCTTTAAGAGAAGAAGAAGCTAGAGGAGACGAAGTCATAGAAAGAGAAGAAGCCAGGGAAGAAGAGAGAGGAGAGAAAGAAATAACATCTTAGGCAATCAAAGAGGACAACCAGATAGCAAAAACACCCTCTCGCTTCAAGCCTACTTAGTCTCACCAAACAACACCCTCAAGATCTAGACAAACAACGACATCCACAATCCCTAATCTAAATCAACTCAAATCCATCATAGAAAATAACCTTACCATCCTTCTAGAGCTATTGCATCATAGGTTGGAATTTCTCTCTAAGAGGATTGATAAACTTGAGGAGTCAATACAACTCAAGTTAGACACCCTTATCACTTTGTTTGAATCTAATCAAGCTCAAAATATGCATCACCCATCAAAACCATTTCACTCCTCTCATTCATCCTCAACACAATTAGCTCCCTTCCAGCAAACTGACAGAGCTCCATCTCCTTTCAACCCATCTCATGTCACCCCACCATCTGAACTTCCACCCAAAGAAGTTTAGACTCTTGCCATAGTCCCATACCAACCCATCTCATTACCTTCCAAGTAAGCATCTCCACCTTTCCCCAAATCATCATCACATCAATCATCCCCTGTAAAGCTAACTTCCATTAGCTCCCCATTTGATAACTTTGAAATAGAATCAGATGTCTCTAAGCCTGCATTCCCTATAGAACTAGCAAGGCATTTTCCAACCCCGACAAGGAAATTTTATGCCTCAACAAGCCCTTAGAAAATGCCTATTTTGCCTATCCAACAAGTCCTTGCCACTGCAATGCTTTTTCCTGCCGCAACAAGGGTTCTGTGGCTCACCGAAGTTCCCAAAAAATTCAACTTTTTAAGCTTGAAACCCATTTTGTTTTTCATTCTTCCAATCCATTTTCTCCCTTAACAGCATTCTTCCTTCCCCAACTCTGTTCTGCCCCATTTATCACCAAGTTTGCTAGAAAACATGGGGATTAAGGTGGGTAATCAAGTTAGCATGCCTCTTGTCTTGGTTTTTTGGAATTTGGATAGTGGGAAATGGAAGAAGATCTGTATTTTGGTGATTTGATGTAGTGCTTGGAGTGTTGGGCATGGATTCTTGTTCATTGATGACAACTACACTTGGATTTAAGGTAAGCTACTTTATCCTATCCAAAACTTTGACTTTTGTAAACTAGGGTTTTATATAGTTTTCTGAAAAGTGATTTTTAGAAGAAACTAAGATGGTAATCAACAGAAAAGTGAGTAATGGGTTGATTATCATGAATTGGGAATGATTTGGCTATGAAAATCATGATTTTTGGATTGTTAGGGTTCTATGAATAGTGAATTTTGGGGAATTTTATGAATTATGTGAAATTAACATGGGGAAATTAATTAATATTGAAATTATGATGCTTTAGAACTTGTACGGAGTAATTTGGACCAGTGTAATTGAATTTTTTATTATGATCTGATTAAGGGTTAAAGAGCGTTTTTGTGTATAGGCTATGAAAGCCATGTATTGATTACATTAAAGACATAATTAAAGCCTAATTGAACTATTCTTAAGAATAAATAAGTGCTAATTATGTGGTATAATGAGTATGTTTAGTTGAAAATGAAATTCCCTGGTAATCCATCATTGAAATACTATGAATTATATAGTGTATATGACATGCTAGATGAAATGCTTTAATGAAGAGACATATATTGAATCAGTTATATTTGTGATTGTAATGTATATTACATGTACAGGCTCATTAGAGAAAGAATCAAAGGCTAAGGAGCTTAAAGGGTTATGGAACTTGGTGAGTTATAAAGTAAGTAGGCACCCCCTTGTTTCGTTGGAATGTATAATTGGTTGGGTATAATGATTATTCCTTTGTTTGAATCCGGGCTTATGTGTTTTGGTTGGGGATAGTTGATATCCATATTTGTTTAAGATAAATGGTTAATTGGTTGTGATACATGGATGTAAGGGATAACATATATCCTTTGGATCAAAATACATAGGGTTTTACTTGAGGATATGGTTAAGTGATTGTTAAGGATAGCGTGTTTCCTTTAGTTTCATTTAGAAATTAGTTTTGTATATTATATAATTGTGGATAAAATTATGAATGTGAAATGTTAAGAATTATTAAATGGAATAGAAAGAATTATATATGTTTCTGAATGTGAACATGTAATGTTCTTGATTATTGATTATTATTTTCTATAGTACTTGCCTACTTACTGAGTTGCTCGGACTCACACTTTCTTGTTTATTTTTTAGTAAATAGGTCAAGTAAAGAATTCCAATTATGGGTTAGGACTGGCGAGCAAAATTTGAAAACAAATTTTATTGTAGCATAATTAGTTGATATTGTAAATTTTAGTGTGTATTTGTATGTTTGTATTCATGAACTTTCAAAAGATGTATAAAGTGGTGTAACAGCATATCTTAGTAATTTATTTATCATATTATGAATGAGATTGTATAATTAGAAGGATGTGGAGTGCCATCATGATTCACTCAGGTCCATAGCTGTGGGTAAGTGGATGTTTGTATCTAGAAATTGTATTATTGCATTATTTTAATTAATATATAATTGTACAGGTGGAAAACTCATCTATTCAGGTTAGGTGTTGCCAAATTTTGGGCAGAGCACTACAACCTAAAAGTGGACAAATCTTAATGAAATATAGTACAAAATGGTAGGTTGCACCTCGAAAAGCAGGATGTGACATTAGCTATGAAGACATGATAATGAATGGGATTTTGTTTTGTACAGGATGATCTAAAAAGGATGAAAAGAAATGAAACTAAATAAGTTTATGATGATTCATTGGTAGGTAAAGAGGCATTTGTCTTCATTAGATGGCTAGGGAAAATATTTATTCCTTTATTTGAAATCCGAGCATATTATGTTTTGATTGGGGGTAGTGGATATCCCATATTTAACTGATATTGATGTTGTTTAGTTGTAAGGGCTAATGGGTATCCCTTGGATTAAAATAATTGATGTTTGGTTTAGCATGGATGTTTAATGAGAGGGATAAAGAAGACCCCTTTGTTATATGTTTAATTTAAAGATTGGTTCAATATGAGTTTGATTAATTAGATGGAAATAACATGGATTACTTTATGTTCATTGATGAATATATATATATATATATATCTATTTGTGATTAGTTATAAAGATGGATATCGATCGTTTGATATAAAATATAGTATTTATGTATTAATTGTTATTTATCACATTTGTCTACTTATTGAGTTGCCCGGACTCACGCCTTCTTGTTTAAATTTTTAGTTGACAGGTCAGGCAAAGGATTTTATGAGAAAGTTTGAAGCACTATGGATGATGTGATTGAATGTTAGGATTAGAATCCCATTACATAATTGTTTAAGTGTGAACTTGTATAATTATGTAAAATTATAATTGATGTATTAAAGAAATGGATTGGCATGTCTTAGAAAATGATTTATAATATTGTAACAACATGTTATGTTTCCCATAAGGTGTAGTGCCATCATGGTGTAAGAAAGGTCTTGGGCTATGGATAAAATGGATTAGTTTATATTATTGTTTTATGTTATTAATTCAAATTATTTTATTTGATAAATGATGTATATCAGGTTCAAATCTTGATATTTTAGGGAAAGCTCTGTTAAATTTTTAGTTGAAATCCCCACCTTGGAAGTGGGAAAGTCATGTGTATTTATAGTGTAAAATGAAGTAATAGCCCTAGGAGGGCGGGGCGTTACAATGTGATAATGTAAGTGATAACATTATGCTTGATGAATTAATGACAGATATAAATCAATTTCTCAAGCAACTAATGAAAATAGTGAAGTGCATGAAAGATAGAACAAGACATGGGCAACACAATTTTTATAGTGGTTCAGGAACCTTGTCCCTACATCCACTCTTCCAAAGTCACTAAATTATTGTGCCTCGGGTTCCATTATATTCCATATAATGGAACTACATTAGTGTCCCTAACACTCTTCTAGATTCTAGCTATAGGGGACGTGAACAAGTGTCCTTGACACTTCTTTTAGATTCTAGCTCTAAGGGGCATGAACAAGTGTCCTAGATACTTCTTCTAGATTTCAACTCTAGGGGGCATAAGCAAGTATCCCCAACACTCTTCTAGCTTTACAAGTTTACAAGGAAACTGACTAGTTTCAAAGATCACCAGCAAACTTGTTAGTTTTCCTGAGCTCACCAATAACTCATATAATGTGATTTTCATGAGCTCACCACAAACTCACATAGCTAATTTGACAATACTCTTTTTGTACATTACATTACCTCTTTTCTTAGGCCGATTTGTATAGAGATTAAGCTCATAAATAAAATGATATCTCATTGAAGCTCATTAGATATCAATGCTCCAAGTACATGATTATGATAGAACGTTTAAGCTCATTGTCTATCAACATAATAGAAATTGATTATCTAGGAGCATGCATAGTCTGACTGAGAGAGATGTTTCTCATTTATGCTCTATTTTTGTTTATCTCTCAACTTCCTCAACCTTCTTTATTGTTGCTGCATTACCTTTATATTGCTTCAAAAACTTCTACCCATTGGAGGTAGTTGGCTTTCTATTAATGTTGAAGATCATTCAAATTTCTCCTATTGAAAGGATTTCTTCTTGAGAAAATCACTTGTATCTGGAAAGCCTGAAGCACCGACTTTGAAGAAGGTGCCTTCTCACTTTTAGCAAATGCCAAATGAAGACTTTTTTTGATTAACTGACTCATATATTATTATGGAAAGATGCTCATTAATCCTAAAGAGACGCAGCCTCTAAAAGTTGCAATCTTTAATAGAATGTAGACTACATTCCTTTGATTTTTTTTTCTATCTTCAGCTAAACTTAAAATATCCAGTCTACTTTATAAAATTTGCTTTGAATTAGATTTTGATCGAAGAGTACAGTTATTGATGTCTGTCATAGATGGCTTCTACACTTCATGATATGTCATAATTTATCTGAGGACTTTATCATTTGAATTTATCCTTTGTAAGTAATAGACAAGCAACTCTAAGTAGATTCATATTATAGACCACTTTGTCATTGCTAGAAACCATTGTAGTAGTTTACTTCATCTTTTGGTTTGTCTATTAAAAGTAATAGCTAAATCATAGAGGCGTAGATGAAGTTTCTCTTCCTCATTATTCATCAAACGATGTTCTCTTCTCAGACAAAGTTTCCTTCATTAGGTGAGATAAATTTGTCTATTATAAGTAGTAGACGATCTTTGTGGAACAGACAAAGCTTCTACACAATAGACTAAGTACCTTCACCAGATGAAGTCTTTTTTTTATCAGCCAAAGTGCCTTTGTTTGTTACAAGTAGTAGACAATTCTTCTTGATAGACAGGGCTTCTTTCCTAATAGATAAAACAACTTTGTCTGTTGTTTGTCTATTGAGATTAGCAGACGAAGTTGCAGCCCATAGACAAAGTCTTCTGAATGGTTCATCTGATTGTTGTCCATCGTAAGTGATAGACAAAGTTGTTGCATGTAGACAAATTCTCTTTCTAGTCGCTCACATAATAGTTATCTATTAAGTAAGATATGACTTGTTGAGGCATGGTTGACTTGCTTCTTTAAATGTAGTCTCATGGCTTTGTTTGTTGCTGGTGATAGACAACTCTTTATACATGAAAGCGACTGACAAAGTTTTCTTCTTTAGCTGTTTTGCCGCTTCTTCCTTATTTTCTATATCTTCTGCAAAGTTTGCAGACGGGTTTCTTGGCCTCTTCAGTTTTCAGATGAGCTTTATATGATAGACAAATGCTTGAGTAATTTTGTCTTCATATTGACTTCTTCATTTTTTTGTTTTCTAATCCATTTTGTCTCTGCTTCTATAAATTGAAGCGTTGATTATAAGAAATTTTTTTAACTTGTTCGTGGAATGATTTTTTTTAATCTTCTTGAGGCATATGCTATCTGATGCTAACTTTATTTACAGATAAATTGTATGATCGCTCATTGAGGCTTTGAGCTCCATGACTACAAATTTACTTGATGGCTTCTTTTCAAAGTTTCAGTGTCATTCTTTTTTATTATTCATTTCTTATTTTGGTCAGTGGATTAAGCTTGCTGATGCATTCACTGTGTGCGCTATCCAATGTATTTAAATTGCTTTCCTATATGTTAGATGTGTTTCTCCAACACTTGGGAACATAATTTTTAGTACCATATTTGTTCACTCATATGTCTTTACTCATCATCAAAACTTGACTTATTTGCCATATGCACTATTTAGTTCAACATTCTTCCCCTTTTTGAAGATGACAAAATATTTGAGTAAAATACCTTTCAGAGAGTAAATATATTTGCATATTTGTATAAATGTATATATAAAGGTATTGTAGCTACCCCTGATTTAGTGCACAGTTTGCTTGTTTAACTTCCCCTAGCATAACTTAGTATTTTTGTGACTCAACTCACCCTGAGTGGATACCACTATTAAATTTTACTCCTGGTATATCATTAAATTTAGGTATGTATTTCATATATCTCTCCCCCTTTTTTTTATAATCAAAAAGGTAAATAGCTTATCAAGAAATGACATTCAATCAATATGAAAAGGCTGCAAATTGAGAACTTTATTTAAGAATGTATTCTTCATTGATGTGTAGAGTAAATTTACAAGATCAAAATGCAAAGATATAGACAAAATCAAAATATAATAATTTAGACATTGTCCTTAGATCTTACAATTCTTTCCTTACAATTGTCAACCTTAAGTTAAAGTTCAAATTCAGGATCTGATAGATATGAATAAGGAAGAGGTTTTCCTTCAACATTGTATAGGATCATCAACTTTTGAAGGTTTAGAAATGAATTTCTTGGTTTTGGTGATTGGTATTTTGAATCATGAAGGAGGAGGATTGGGTAAACTGAGATGAGGAGGATAAGTTCTAGATTTTGCGAAAATAACTCCATTTGGTTTAATTACCCTTAGGTTTTCAAAATATTCTGGATTATTAAAATTAGGGAATGGTGGAGGTAAGTTAGCAAAATATGCATCGATCTGCATGAATCTACATTGTCTATATACATCATATGGGAGATAGAATAGATTAGGATCTGATGCATTAAGAATAGTGTGAGGTGATACTCTCAAAATTGTCTTAAATAAAGGTTTGTTAGTTTGGGGAGGAATTGGTATGGATGATGATAATGGTCTTTGTAAATTTAGTATGAAATTATCAATGAAGCATGAAATTTTTAGGAAAGGGCCTTTTAATAATATCAACATTAAGCTTTATGAATTCAAGGTTATCAAAATGTGGAATAGAAGATCTGGATAATTGAAACTTACCTTTTGAGCTTTCAACTTAGAGGAAGCATGTTTATTTATCTTTTGTTTGTGTTGAATTCTTTCTTTTATTAATCTTATCTTTTTACTAAGTTTTATTTGTGGTGGAATAGAGATATTAGAAGGCAGAGTGATTTGAGAATCTTTTATAGTAATGAGATAGAATTCTTCTAAGAAATATATAGGTTCTTTTTCTTTTTCAGCAGGAGTGTGTTTATTGGTTCTGATAATGGAGTGATGAGGATGAGTGGTTTTATGGGAGATTTTTATGGTTTTAAGAATTTGAGCAAGTGGTATTCCTGAATCAGATGGTTCTTCGTCTGACTCAAATGAAGATGATTGTGAAGAAGATGTAGAAATTGGAGAGTTGAGGGTTATGTGAGCAAAAGGAGAAGTTGATGAATGGGTACTTCTGATTGGTGAAATAGATTTTGTTCTATGGACTGGATTAAATTTTGAAGAGGGTTGAAATGGTTGTGTTTGATCTTTGAAGGACCTGGCTAAGGAAATTAGAGTTTTTAGTTTTTGATCTAATGAATCCATCCTAACCTTGATAGCTAAAAAGAATGTTTCAACATTGATAAGTCTTCTTTCTAGGTCGTGTGAAATGGGTTGGGTTGGTGGAGGTGAGTAGGTTGGTCTAAATGATTTTGTATAATGAGGTGGAGATGGTGTAGTTGCTGCCTCTACTTCCGTTGTTGCTAAGATTGAATGTACATGATCCTCCAGTTGGTAATCTTGGTTCCCTGATCTTTCTTCTTCATCTCTTGTCCTTTCTGCTGCTGGTGCTTTATTTTCCATTCTTACATTTTCTTCAGTAGGAAAATAATCTTGTATCAATTCATCTATCATTTCTATCACAAAATCTTTAGTGACATCTTCTCTATTTAGTTCAACAGTTTGTATAAAGGAGTTGATGCCTTCTGCTTTTATTGAGGTAACGTCCTCCCTTTCTTCTCTGACTGATTTAGCTCTTTCTTCTTCTCTGAACCTTTTTCTTGCCTTCTTCGCTCTCTCAGTGACCACTCCTTCTGACGAGGTGGACACCCCCATTCTTTCCAATGTTACCATAATAATCATGTATGAGTACTTAAATTCTTCTTGTACTTCATGTGATAGATTAACCTCTGCCTTTTTAAACATTTTGGTCATTGCCATTCCATATGGTAGAGGTAGTCTCTTTGATGATTTAACTTGGTGAAGTTGTTCAGACATGAGTTTGGCTAAATCTACCTTCTTTTTGTACTTCAGTGCCCATAGAATCCTTCCATCCCTTTCTGAAATGTTATGCCTACTTCTAATCTTGGGATATACATTATTGCTTATGATATTATGTGCAAGTCTCAGATTTCATCTAGATTCTTAGGGTTAAGACTTTTTAAATCATCCCCGAGGGTTGTTTCTGTTAGCTGTGAAAATACCTCTTTTCTGGATGTTGGCCATTCAAATGTTTATGTCTTGATCATGGGGAGTTTTAAGCATTCTCAAATGCTTTTAGGGAACATGTCTAATTCTTTATCCCCAATCAAAGACTTCTTTGTCTTAGGATCATAGTTGCAAAGAAGCATTTTCACCAATTTTGAGTGACATTTATCTTTGCAATACATAAACTTGTTCCATCCTTGGAAGCTTATCCAATCATATACTTCTAGCTTCTTTTCTGTGAAGAAGTCAAAATCAACGGCCTTCCATTTTATTACCTTTCTTTGTTATACTTTCTCATAAACTCATGATAGCTTTGTTTATCATTTCTAAATATTACCTCAAGAAGCCAATTTCTATGAACTCTTAGTTTGTGAGGTGGCCGCATCTCTTCTAATTCTTCTCTATCTCTTCTTCAGCTGTTTGTAGATACTAAAGTTATCTCAGCATTCCATACATCCACCATCTCTGTTGGTTGGGATTTTAGGGTTTTGAGGTGGAAGAGCTTGAGGGTTTTTGGTAGGAAGATGAGGAGAGGGAAATGATGCTAAGAGGACGAGGAGTAGAGAAGAGAACAATGGGAATTTGAATAGATAATTTATCAAGTAGATAAGGATCTTTAAGTAGATAATTTATCAAGTATGCCTTGGTGGCAATAGACAATCCTAAAGACAAAGTGATGAATTCATTTGTAGGCAAATATGAGACAATGGGATTTATTTTTGATCTGAGATAAACACGATTGTCTAAGGAGATAATATTGGTTTTATTATGATTAAAAGTATTTAATTTTCAAAGGTTTGAGTGATAAATCTCTTTATAAGCATCAACAAATCAATGAGGCATGTACAAATGATTCTGAATCATATACTTTCAATTTTGTATGTACCTCACTATGTATAGCTTTCAAAACATGCTATCAATCAAACAAATATAGATTTCTTAAAGATTTAAGAATTTTAATTAGAAGGTTACCTCATTTTCTTGAATAGATAAGATACAAAAAAAGACTTACTTGATGGTCTTCAGCTCCTTTAAATTCTATGAATGCTTCTTCTAACTTCTCTTTTCTCTACAATTTCTATCGAGTCAATTGCTTTGGTCTTCTGGACTTTGTTAGCTCTATCATTCATAATTTATAATGTTCTTTAGGAAACTTATATATTAGTATTCTATCATACTTAGTTGGAGAATTTCAAAAATTTCAAAAACTATCATTAATGTATAAGAATGTATGAATGTCTTATTTTTGAGCAGGAGTGTTGTGAAGTGATTTGGCCACGGGAATCTCTTCACAAGTTAACTTTTGGTAATTAAGGTTCACTTGTGAAGTCTGCTTTGATAGCACTTATTGCTCTCATGTAAATGAATAGCTCAAGAGGGGAGGGGTGAATTGAGCAAAAAAAATTATAGCCAAATAAAACTTGATGAGCATAGGAAGTAGTGATGTAGTATATATGTAATTCCATATTTGATTGTATGACATCTTCACTTTCCAAGTTCAACTTCTCTTAGTCATTCCTATGTCAAACAAGTTGTAGTGTGTGTGTGTGTGTGTATGATAATGTAAGTAATAACATTATAATTGATGAAGTACTAAATGATATAAAGCAATTTCACAAGCAACTAATGAAAATAGTGAAGTGCATGAAAGATAGAATAAGCAAGCAAACACAGACAACATAATTTTTATAGTGGTTTGGGCACCTTGTACCTACATCCACTCTTCCAAGCCACTAACTTATTATGCCTTAGGTTCCACTATATCTCATATAATGGAAATACACTATTGTTCCTGAAACTCTTCTAGATTCCAACTCTAGGGGGCGTGAACAAGTGTCCTCGACACTTCTTTCGGATTCCAGCTCTAAGGGCCATAAACAAGTGTCCTCGACACTCTTCTGGTTTTACAGGTTCACTAGGAAACTCACTGGTTACAAAGATCACTAGCAAACTTGTTAGTTTCCTAAGCTCACCAACAAATCATACAATGTGAATTTCATGAGTTCACCATAAACTCACATAGCTGATTTGACAACACTTTTTCTACATTACATTACCTCTTTTCTTAGGCTGATTTGTATAGAGATTAAGCTCATAAATAAAATGATATCTTATTGAAGTTTATTAGATATCAATGCTCCAAGTATATGATTATGATAGAATGTTTAAGCTCATTATTTATCAGCATAATGGAGATTGATTATTTAGGAGGATGCATAGTCTGACTGAAAGAGATGTTTCTCGTTTATGCTCTATTTTTGTTTGTCTCTCAACTTCCTCAACCTTCTTTGTTGTTCCTGCACTACCTTTATATTACTTCAGAAACTTCTGCCTGTTAGAGGTAGTTAGCTTTCTATTAATGTTGAAGACTGTTCAAATTTCTCTCGTTGGAAAGCTATTTTCTTGAGAAACTCACTTGTATTTAGAAAGCCTGCAGCACCAACTTTGAAGAAGTTGCCTTTCCATTTTTAACAAATGCTGAATAAAGACTTTTCTTAGTTAACTAACTTATTTAAAATTCTAGAAAGATGCTCATTAATCCTAAAGGGATGTAACCTCTAAAAGTTGCAATCTTTAATAGAATGTAGACTTCATTCCTTTGAATTTCTTTCCATCTTCAGCTAATCTTGAATTGTCTGGTCTACTTTATAAAATTTGCTTTGAATGAGATTTTGACTAAAGAGTGCAGTCAGTGATGTCGGACATGGATGGCTCCTACTCTTCATGATATGTCATAATTTATGAAAGGACTTTCTCACCTGAATTTGTCCTTTGTAAGTAATAGACAAAGCAACTCTAAGTACATTCATATTATAGATCACTTTGTCATTATCAGAAACTGTTGTAGTAGTTTACTTCATCTTCTGGTTTGTCTGTTAAAAGTAACGGCTAAATCGTAGAGGTGCAGATGAAGTTTCTCTTATTTACTATTCATCAGACGATGTTCTCTTGTCAAACAAAATTTCTTTCATTAGGTGAGATGGCTTTATCTGTTGCAAGTAGTAGACGATCTTTATGGCATATATAGAGCTTCTACACAATAGATGAAGTATCATTCTCCAAACAAAGTTTTCTTCTTATCAATCGAAGTGCCTTTGTTTATTATAAGTAGTAGATGATTCTTCTTGACAGACAAGGCTTCTTTCCTAATAGATAAAATATACTTTGTCAATTGTTTGTCTATTGAGATTAGCAGACAACATTGCAGCCCATAGACAAAGTCTTCCAAATGGTTCGTCTGATGGTTGTCCATCGTAAGTGATAGACAAAATTGTGGCATGTAGACAAATTCTCTTTCTAGTCACTCATATAATGGTTGTCTGTTAAGTAACAGACGACTCATTGAGGCATGGTCAACTTCCTTCTTTAAATGTAGTCTAATGGCTTTGTCTATTGCTGGCAACAGACAACTCTTTATACATGAAGGCGACAAAGTTTTCTTCTTTACATGTTGTGCCGCTTTTGCAGAAAAGATTCTTGCCCTCTTCAGTTTTCACATGAATTTTATATGATAGACAAATGCTTGAGTAATTTTATCTTCATGTTGGCCTCTTCATTTGTGTATTTTATAATCCATTTTGTCTTTGCTTCTACAAACTGAATTCATCTTTGTGTTGTGGACAAGTGTTAATTATAAGAAACTTTTTTGACTTGTTCGTGGAACAATTTGTCTGAATCTTCTTCAGGCAGATGCCATCTGACACTAACTTTATCTGTAGACAAAATGCATGATCACTCATCGAAGCTTTGAGCTCCATGACTACAGATTTACTTGATGGCTTCTTTTCAAAGTTTCAATGTCATTATTTTTTATTATGCTTTTATTCTTTTGGTTAGTGGATTAAGCTTGCTGATGCATTCGCTGTGTGCACTATCCACTTTATTTGAATTGCTTTCCTATATGGTAAACCTATTTCTACAATGCTTGGCAACGTAATTGTTAGTACCACATTTGTTCACTCATATGTTTTTGCTCATCATCAAAACATGGCTTGTTTGCCATATACACTATTTAGTTCAACAATGGAACTTAGAATCAATGTTTTGGAATTTGGTTGAATGATTCTGGAGCTTAGTTTGTGTTGCTTGCATGAAACTCTATAGTGTTTCTTCAATCGTAGGCTTTTTGGGTTGAGTTTTAAATGAGGTATTAGTTTGATTCTAATTTCTTTCATTGTTCCAAGAGAAGTTGATTCCTCCAGCCAGGATTGTAAGAGTTTGAGTATAGATCATTCAGTGGCATCTGGTTGTAAAAGTTTATTACATTGGCTTGCTTAGCATCACCTGCAAAATATTCATTTAAAGGGCAAATACTATGTGAATGTCTTGAATTACCATAAAGAGAACAAACATCTGCAGGAGCTGGTTGTGGTTGCTTCAATTTCACCATCATTGAGCACATTGGCTTCATCTACTTAGCCATCTCTAACATCTGCATTGATAGATTAGAATTAGTATTCACTTCATAAAGTTTCCTAAATCTACCTCTTACACTCTTCTGTTGGAAATTTGCTCCCATCATCTCATAAAGCTCATATGTTTCTTTCGGAGTCTTCTCTCCCATGGCTCTACCTACAGCATTATCAACCATGTCTTGGCATGTTTGTGTTAGTCCATCATCAAAAAATTAGTTAAGCAACTCAAGTGGATATCTATGATGAGGGCATTAAACTAAAATTGCTTTAAACCTTTCCTATACCTCATGGAGAGCTTCACCATCCATATGAGCAAAAGTAGCTATTTTGCTTCTTAATTCAATAGTTTTAGAATGAGAGTAAAAATTTCTAATGAACTTATTGTAAACTGCTCCCCAAGTTGTCAATGACCAAGGAGATCCTGTCATCAACTAAGTCATGGCTACATCTTTCAAAGTGTTTGGGAAATATCTAATACATAACTGATCCTCTATTAGCCCTTACAATAGAAATGTTTGGACGGTTGCATAGAAATCACACATGAAAGTCAAGGGATCCTCTGAAAGCTAACCCATGGAAAGATAGAAGCATGTTAAAGTAAATACGCTTCAAGTCATAACTTCTAGCATTATCATATAACATAATGCATGAAGGTGAAATCCCTATAATAGGGCATTTAAACTCTTTCATTAACTATTGAGCACATTGAGCTTATTAAGCTTGTTGCTCTTGTTGAGCCACTCAGATCTTCTCATTGTTAGCCATGTTTACCTCTTCTCCTTTGCTTAAAATCTCTGTTTCAATTTCTTTCAATTGCCACTTTGTCAGCATGACTGTTTAATGAAAATAGAGTAGGGTTCAGAGGTCTCTTTTCTTGCATTCACAATACTGCAACACAAAGAAGGAAATAATTAAAAATAATGTTATATACAATTATACACAAAAATAAAAAGAAAGAATGTAACTAATATTAATCAAATCAGTTTGGAATCACACCTCAGCAACGGTGCTAAAAACGTGATGGTATAAATTATAATTCCTTGCAAGTGTACAGATGTATAGCAACATAGTGTGCAACGCATTGGTCAATCTCATGGAGAATGGTAAAGCAACTTAATTAATCTTAGTTACAAAGTATATAACTAAACAGACTTGGATTAAGGTTTAGTATAATTTTAGAAATTTAATAAAATAAAAGTAAATAAATACCTAAAGATAATGCAGAGATATTAACAAGAAGTCTAGGGATCCGATTTCAACAGTAGATCACACCCCTTTGCCAATGGAATGTTAGACTTATTGCCTCACTTAGGTTCATTCTTTCAAAAGTAAGATTATTATGAGGGTTTAAATCGAATGCTTTCACTCATTCCAATTATCTATTTTGTGTAGCATAATTGAAGTGAAAAACCATTAAGTTCAAGAACATAAGAACCAAAATAAAATGGTTTAGCATACGGTGTGTACCTTAACCATCTATCCTTCTCATTCAAGGTAGCTCATGGTTCAACATATGGTGTGTACCTTAACCATGTTTTGATAAATAATTTAAACTCATAATATTGGTGATCAAGTAATAAAATAAGTTAAATCATTGCAAACAATATCATAAATGAAACATAATCATCTAGCATTAATAATATCCAATAATCCATAACAAAGAGTATCAAAAAGGGCTACATCTTCACCATAGAAAATGAGATTTAGTTCATAAGAGAAAATAAAACAACTCATTGAGACAGGATGATAATAATGAAGAATATCTTCTCTCTTTCTTCTTTCTTACTTGCAATCCCTTCTTCTTTTCCATGACAAATCTCTCCGAAAAATGGCACCAAACCCCAAAGAAAAACTCTAAAGATGGAAGTGAGAAGAACCCCTGAAAACCCTAAGTTTTTGCTTAAAAACCCCTAAAATACACAACTGCAGAATAAATTCACAAAATAGGTTAGCCACTGGCGCTGGCAACACCTGCTTGCTACCTTTCTCTGTGTTGCTTTTTCACTCCAACTTTGTAGTTGTTTTCTTTTCCAAACTTTGGGCTTCTTTTTTCCTTCTTTTTCCACTTCTTTTTCACCTTTAAGAAATGTAGAAAATCCAACAAATAAGCATTAAAATCATCTAAAAGACATAAGGATTTGCAAATAACTAAGCTTAAACATGTGTAATATAAGTGAATAAAATTCACTCTTCAAATACCCTCAAACTTATTTGCTCGTCCCTGAGCAAACTAGAAATTTGAACTCATGAATCTGTTAGGATAATTTCTCTCAATCAATTAGTAACATGCCAGACAAATTATACATGTACATATAATCCAAAAATCATTCAAGACACTTATCAACTAATCTCACGAAACCCATTCTTCATCAATCCTTTCATTAAGTAAAAATGCGTGTGTAATGTTAATTTAATGCTACATGCATACTTTTCAGTAAACAATGTGCAAACTAGTGATTCTAATGATCATTACAAGACACTCCATAGGCTTGCTTTTCATGATCCCTCTCCACTAATGTAGAAGAGTCTATTCACTTGGATTAATAGGTCTTTATTAAGCTTGTAATGGGGCCTTGGGTTTAGCTAACAAAGAAAAAGGAACAAGGATTCATAAGGTAAGAAATCATAACTAAATTGCATATGAATGTTCACTCTCTTAAAAAAAAATTCTTGTTTGGGGTTCGTTTTTATTTTATTTTTATTATTATGGGCCTTATTACTATCACACCCCCAAACTTGTTTTCTATTAAGTTCGTGAGATGTGGTTCCCCCATTTAAAAGATGATTCCTTACTAATTCTTTTCTTTTTGTCCTTTTTCTTCTTCTTTTAGCATTCTTCTTTCAATTCCCCCAAACTTAATTTCTTTTGCTTCACTCATATCTCTCTAACAACCATATGTATAGAATATATCTCTTATAGGTCAAGCATGGTTTCTAAAGCTGAAAGGGTCTAGATAGTGAGGCTAAAGAAAAAAAAATTAAATGACGGTTTTTCATATGCTTTGCATATGTCATTCTTTCATGAAGGTTCAAAGAGGGCACTAGTGACATGAATGTACTAGGTTAACATGAAAGGCTCAAACTGATAAAAAAAAATTGTCTAAATCACTTCCAAGTAAATATGTAATCTAGGATTTCATCTTGAGGAAAAATCAAACAAGTTCTAAAATGCTTGTGTCAACCAAAATAAGTCACTGAATTCACAACTTTATCAACTCATCAACACACATTTTGCATGATCATAACATAATGTGCTCAATGAAATTTTCATCAACCATGAAAAAGAAAAACTTATCATAAAAATCATTAAATCACAAGGTAACATCGATCCTTCCTTCTAAATCATGTGCAATGATAATAAAAAAACTTAGCATATGTTATTGATCATAAAGAGAGAATCCATCCTATTTAATTATAGCATGTTAGCATAGTCCCTCTGGGATTTTATTTAGCTAAATCAACATAATAATTTAAACATAACACATAAGCAACTCCAAACTAGCCAAACAAATTAAACACATGACACATAAACTAAATAAATTACAACAACCCCCAAACTTAGACAAAGACATCCATAAACACAAATAAAATGCTAAATACCCCTAAACTTAAACAAAACAATGTCCTCAATATAGAATAAAGCGATGGAAAACAACAACTTCCCTGAAATGGGTGGATCACTCGTCTAAGATGTCATCTTATGCCAAACTTGAATCTTCATATGGTACATCAAGAAGTTTAGGTGGAGGTATGAAGTGATATGTTGCAATTTTTTTTTGTTGGCACTAGCGCACCTGCCCACTATCTCCTCTTTCCTCATTGTGGATTTCCAACATCGGAGGTGCCTTGTCACTGCCTTAAAACTCACTTTTCATGTTGTATCATCAGCTACTTAATCTCCTTGCTTGAAATTATTACTCATGCTTTTAACTTGTCAAATATGAAACAACAATGCATTAAATAAAGCAGATAGGAAGAATAACAATGTAATCTATCAACCTAATGATTAAAGTAAGATCATTTAAACTAATACAACTAGGTCTACAAAATTGAAATAACTAAAAGATAAAATAGCTTGGGTTGCCTCCTAAGAAGCACTTTATTTAATGTCTGAGCAAGATGAATTCCCTTTCTTTACAATTTTTTAAATTTTCCACACTTCATTTAGTTGCCTTAGCATGTCCTCTCTGTTATATTTCTTCACATGATGCCCATTAACTTGAAAGTGCTCCTGTCTTTTCAATTTTTCAGTTTAACCGCTCCATGAGGAAACACTTGAGTGACACAGAATGAACTGACACAACATGATTTCAGTTTTTCTAGAAACAAACACAAACGTGAGTCATAAAGTAAAACAACCATTCTAGGCTCAATGTACTATTTATGAATGACTTCATCATAATATTTCTTAGTTCGCACCTTGTAAATCTTGGCATTCTCATATGCCTCATTCCTTAGCTCCTCAATTTCATGAAGTTGAAGCTTCCTTTGCTCTCCTACCTTTTCCATATCATAATTCAAATGCTTAATAGCTTAGTAGGCCTTATGCTCCAACTCACAAGGCAAATGACAAGCTTTCCAAAAAACATGTCTGTATGGACTCATTCCAATTGGGGTCTTGAAAGCAGTCCTATATGCTTACAATGCATCATTTAGCTTCATTGCCCAGTCTTTCCTTGAAGTGTTCATAGTTCTTTTCAGAATTACTTTTATTTGTCTATTACTGACTTCTACTTGTCTCGATGTTTGTTCGTGATAAGGTGTTGCAACCCTGTGAGTGATGTTATACTTTTTTAACAAAGTTATAAAAATATTATTGTAGAAATGAGTTTCTCTATCACTATCAATATCTCTTAGAGTGCCAAACCTGGAAAAAATCCTATCTTTCAAAAATCTCAACACAACATTGGCATTATTAGTTTTAGTGGTCATAACTTCAATCCATTTGGACAAATAATCTACAACAAGCAAAATATACTGGTTCACATTGGATGGTGGGAATGGACCCATGAAATTAATGCCCCATACACCAAAAAATTCAATGATAAGGTTATCTGTAAGTGGCATCTTATCTCTCTTTCCAATTTCCTATTCACTGACATCCGTCACAAATAGCACAAAAAGCATGAGTGTTCTTAAAAATTGTTGGCTAATGAAATCCAAATTGAAAGAATCTGAGAGCAGATTTCTTCCCTCCAAAATGCCCTCCATAATTAAATATGTGGCAATGTCTCAAAATACTCTGCTGCTCATCTTCCCAATGCAACACCTAATGAATTAGTCTAGGCATGTTTTGAACAAGATTAGGTCATCCCAGAAATAATGCTTTGCCATTGCCAGCAACTTTCTTCTTCCCTATGAGTTCAGCAGAGGATTAAGAATTTATTTAAATAAGTAATTTACAATATCAACATACCAAGGTTCACCACCCTTCATAGAATACAATTGGTTATCAGGAAAGATCTCATTGATAGGAATGTTTTCCGTTCCTCTTTCTTGCTTGAAGTTAGTCCCTTTCACTAGTTTGGATAGATGATCTGCTTTAACATTCTCACACCCCTTCTTGTCCCTGATTGTCAGATCAAACTCTTACAATAATAAAATCCACCTGATCAACCAAGGCTTGGCATCTTTCTTTGTTATCAAGTATCTCAGTGTAGCATGATCCAAATAAATAATTACCTTTGAACCAATCAAGTAAGAATAAAAATTTTTCAAAGCAAACACAATAATAAGCAATTCTTTTTATGTGGTAGAATAATTTAATTATGCTTGATTTAGAGTCCTAGTTGCATAATGAATAATATAAGGTAACTTATCTACTCTCTATCCTAAGAAAGCACTAACAGCAAAGTCTGGTGCATCACACGTGAGTTTAAATGAAAGAGACCAACTTGGAACTGCTAGAATAGGAGCCGATGTCAATTTTTTGCTCAAAGTATTGAAGGCTATAAGACACTCCTCATCAAAATAGAAAGTTACATCCTTAGCTAGCAGGTTACAAATTGGTCTAGAAATGTTTGAGAAATCTTTAATAAACCGTGGTAAAAAACCTATATTACCAAGAATGCTTCTAACTCCTTTGATTGAAATTGGTGGAGAAAACTTTGCAATTAATTCAATTTTTGCCTTATCTACCTCAATACCTTTACTTAAAATAATATGCCCAAGCACAATTCCCCATTTTACTAAAAAGTGACACTTCTCCCAACTTAGTGTCAAATTCATATCCATACATCTTTTAAGTACCAAACTTAAGTTATGAAGGCAGTCATCAAATGAGTCTCCAAAAATAGAAAAATCATCCATAAACCCCTCAATAAACTTTTCAATCATGTTAGAAAAGATGGACATCATACACCATTGAAAAATAGTAGGTGTATTGCATAAACCAAATGACATCCTTTGGTATGCAAAAGTTCTAAATTGGCAGGTAAAAGTGATTTTCTCCTAGTCCTCTAGGGCAATTAGAACTTGATTTAACCTGAAAAAGCATCTAGAAAATAGTAGTAAGCATGACTTGCCAACCTTTCAAGCATCTGATCAATAAAAGGAAGGGGAAAGTAATCCTCTGTTGTGGCTACATTGAGTTTCCTGTGGTCAATGCACATCTGCCATCCTATAGTTATTTGCATTAGCACCAATTTATCATTGTCATTTTTTACAATAGAAATACCAGACTTCTTTGGCACCACATGCATTGGACTTAGTCATTTACTATCAGAGATTGGATAGATAAAATCTGCATCCAACAATTTGATCACCTCTGCTCTCACAGCTTCCTTCATATATGGTTAAGTCTCCTCTGAGCTTCTCTGGAAGTTTTTGCATCATCTTCTAGCACAATTTTGTACATGCAGATAGTGGGGCTAATTCCCTTGATACATGCTAAGGTCCACCCTATAGCCCCTTTGTGCTCTTTCAACACATTCATCATATTAGTTTCTTCATCAATAGATAAGTCATAAGCAATAATCACTGAAAAAATGTTGTTTTCACCTAAAAATACATACTTTAAGTTCTAAGGTAATTGCTTCAATTCCAGTTGTATTGATGTAACAGATGGTTGTTCCACTTCTGGGTTCACATTTGACAACCCTTCATTGGCACCTACTCCTTCTTTGATTTGCTCTGCACTATCAACTTCAACTTTTAAATGCATTATCTCTTTATCCTCCTCCAGTCCATCTGCAGTGAGCACCAAGTTTAGCATATCAGTTGTCTCTTCTTGCACAAAATTTGATAAAATAAGTGAATCCAATTCATCAACTTGAAAACATCCACTTGGATGTGAAGGTAGTGATAAATAAATTCTACAGTTTCATCTAAGGGAGTCATCATTAACTTCCCATTTTGCGCATCTATGATTGTCTTAGTGGTTGCCATGAAAGGGCGTCCCAGAAGAATAGGCACTTCTCTTTCTAGTATCATTTGTCTTTCCAAGTCAAGCACAATGAAATCTATAGGAATAATCAGTTTATTAATCTGCATAAGAATGTCCTCTATAATGCCCCTAATATATTTAACTAATTTGTCTGCAAGTTGTAGAGACATTGTAGTGGGTTTCAATTCTCCTAATCCAAGTTGCACATAAACAAAATAAGGCATCAAATTAATGTTTATGCCTAAGTCTAGCATTGCTTTTACCTTGTTTGTCCCTCCAACAATTATTGAGATATTGAAACTACCTAGATCCTTGAGTTTTGGGGGAAGGTTTGTCTATAAAACCACATTGGCTACTTTTGAAACTAGAACTTTCTCATGTGGCTCATACTTATGCTTTCTTATGTTTAGTTCCTTTAGAAATTTAGCATAACAGGCATATTTTTTTATCATATCAAGCAAAGGAAAATTGACATTAACTTTGGAAAGGATATCATAAATGTTAGAAAAAGATTTATCAAACTTACTCTTCTTTAACTATCCTCGAAAAGGCACAGGAGAATTATAAGATGGGGGTGCTTTGTAGTTGACAGGACAGTCAACTACTGAAAACACTATCTTCTTTGGATGCCCTTCCTCCTCAATATTTCTCTAGTCTTTTTCTATTCCTATATAAACAATTGAATTATCAATTCCTTCTTCAACCTGACTATCAATTAGCTTTCCACTCCTTAGCGTTGTTAATGCTTTTGCTTGTTCTGGTTAGCTAGGCAAATTTCCTGGTTTGTGACTCTGTACTGCTTCTACAATTTGTCCTAGTTGAGTTTCCATCTTTTTCATGGATGCTTCTAGGTTATGGAACCTGGAATCATTGTTTTGGAATTTGGTTCAATGATTCTAGAGTTGAATTTGTGTTGCTTGCATGAAATTTTATAGTGGTTCTTCAATCATAGCATTTTTCAATTGAGTTTGAAATGAGGTTCCAGTTTGATTCTGATTTCTTTCATTATTCCAAGAGAAGTTAGGATGATTCCTCCAAACAAGATTGTAAGTGTTTGAGTATGGATAATTCTATGGCCACTGGTTGTAAAAGTTCATTGCATTAGCTTGCTTAGCATCACCTGCAAAATATTTATTTGAAGGGCAAACACTAGGTGAATGCCCTGAATTACCAAAAAGAGAATAAACATCTGCAGGAGCAGGTTGTGATTGCTTCAATTGCACCATCATTGAGCACATTTTCTTCATCTACTAAGCCATCTCTGACATCGACATTGATAGATCAAAATTAATATTTACTTCATTATAATGCCCCACCCACCCAAGGCCATTACTCCATTTTACACCGTAAATCCACATGACCATAACATGATTTTCTCACTTCCAGGGTAGGTTGCTTTGATTTTTTTTTTAGTTGACCTAATTTCTCTGGAAAATTGGATAGAGTCTCCCTTAAAAATAGGGTTGTCCACCTAGGTACAAACATTCATCACATACTATGATACATTTCCTATTACAATTCATAAAAGTAAGAAATTATATACTCCAATATTTCTCTAGTCATCCACACAACATCCTTATAACTCCACAGGCTCCCCTAGGATCGCGGCTACATCATGATGACAATGAATCTACCGCACTACCATACAATTTCTATTCCACATACACCATACACCTCACAATCCTATATTACATCGATATGCCTATAAATTACAATTATACATCATGAGACATAAATTAATTACAATTACAATATACCTAAGATGAGATTTTTCCAATTACCATACAAAAAAAATACAAATTCAACTATTATACTTTCTTACCAATCTTGCTTCTTCTAGACTTGACCTATCAACTAAAAACAATAAAATAAGGGTGAGTCTAAATAGACTCCATAAGTAGACTGCGTTGCAATCAATAATTCAACCAAAATTAGCAAAATCTCATCCATTTAAGTAAATGGGGATCCATAAGGTATCCCACATGCCAATCCAAATAGATATGTTTTCAAACTCAACTCAACATCCCAACATGTCACAACATGAAGAATATAACATTAATTACATATTCTAAAGTAAATTATACACTTTAGGATAATCTCTTATACCAAGTCACACATATACATAACATATATTCATACATTACAATTTACATTTATGGGATAACTACGATCCCTTCATTCAGAAATCCATACACTAGAATAACAATAGCAATTATAAGCAGGGAATATCTTCTATCCCCTGGCAAACTATGCATTAACATAAAATATCACAAAGCTGTCTTATATAACAATCAAAGACACACCCACATCATAGCATTTTAGGATTTTTACTAATCTCAATTCTCATACATATTCACATTGCATGCAATAAGAAATGGGATATTTACAATCCCATCTAAGTCACTTGCATAATTATCAATCCATATATTCATATATAAGTATATTATCAAATCATTCAGGGGATAATCACTATCCCCACCCAATCACACAGGCAAACATGCACAGCCTACTTACCTCAGAATAATTCGCTTCATAATCTACATCTCTTCAAATTTGGCTTATCGCCCCCATGCCAAAAAATCCTAGATATATCACATAAATCCCATATATTATTTACATATACATATACATAAACAATTTTAATTAATATAATGAGGCATAATAATTAAATTTTTTAATCTAATGCATCTCATTACATTTTACATAATTTCATTTTCGCACTAGCATCATCCACACACTCCTCAACCATCCACACACTCCTCCCCGAGAGGCACATAAATCAAAACATGTTCAAATTTTCAGCATGCTTTAATTCATTTCCGTTAAATATAATTCTTCTCTTAACTTTTTTAAACATTAATCATGCCACAATACCATTAATCAAAGCCCTTAATCATACTAATTTTTTTAGCAAACCCTAATTTCCTTGGTTTAATCCCATCTACATGATTTAATTTCTTAATCACTGAAACAACTCCCAATATATGATCAAAAACTTAAATTCATAAACTTCATACTTGAATTGGCTAATCTACTTGATGGGTTCCATCCACAGTAGCTCCCTCTTCAATTTTTGTAGCCTTAGAATACTTTAATTAAGGGGATTTAAGATGTAGTGAGTTGCAAACCTCATTTATAGGCATTTCCTACAATTTCTCCCACTCAAAATAGGCTAAAATCCTCACTTAAAAGGCTTGGGATGCTTGGGGAAGGGAAACCCACATTGAAGAGGTGCTTGGAAGTTGGAAGGAGATGGGTATAGTTGATATTTATATTAATTTTTCATTGGTAGTCCATGCTCCCACTTAATTCTATACACATGCATCGATCTTTGATTTTCAAAATCCTATTTGTTCCTCATATTTAGCACATGTAAATAATTCATTTAATAAATAAAATGTACAAATTAATTATCCATCCATTAAATATAATCTTTGCATAATTATATTATTTATTTCTTAATTAAATTTGATTTTAACTAAAATTTGTCAAAAATTATCGGTAACTTGATTTTTCATCTTTCCACATGCAATTTTTGATTTTTCTTCACCTATAAATCATTAATTATTATATTTCCTTCATCATACTCACATTAATATGTATTTTACATCAATATTTGCTAAGTTTTTATAATAAAATTCAATATTTTCTTGAATTTACACCTTTGGCATTCCACCGCTTTAAATTCATTTACTTTTTCATTTAAGTCATTTATTCAACACACCTTGATACATTCACAACCACATCATCATGTTTATATTAATAATCCACTCAATTCAATAAGTTTTCCATGACAAATTTCTCAAAAATTTAATTATACTCCAATATACTTCATGTTGAACCAGCAAAAATTAACAAAAAAAATTAAAACTCACATATCTAAAATTTTTAGTGCCTTACATTTCACCCCCCTTATAAAAAGTTTCATCCTCGAGACTTCAAATATTAGTCCCTAAGTCACAATATCAGATCATATCTCTTATTCCTTGTGCTACGTTTCCACTACGCACTCTAATATTTAAAGTAGCCAAAGTATATCCATTTTAATCCTCATGATCTCACCTTTAACAAAGATATCATATATCTATAACTTGCATCAATGCAATCAAATCAATATGACATACTCATAATGAATTTTACAACCAATGCCAATAACATGGCATACAATTATATTTAATGGGTCATACATACGGTCAGATTCATTGAATATACATGCAACTGGCAAACTCTGGGCCACACACATATAATGCATGATATACTACACATATGTCGCATCCATACATGCTGTAACACTAGCACTCACTATTAAGTGCATTGCTCATATATATTATGCACATCATACAAGCACAACTTAGTCATACCATGCTCATGCCTAGTATATCCCATTTGCCAACAAATAGTACCAACACAGGATGCTAGCAATCTAAATGGACTTAGCCACTAGTCAATCATATGAAGCCATATCAAGAAGACAATGCCACAGCCAAGTGAAAAATTATTAAATAATCTTCCCAATGTTATTATAGATTTATATAGCAATTCATTCTTTATAACTTATCATTTTTCTCTCCCTATTAATGTATGATTAGTGAATTTTGGTATCTCCTAGTCATAAATATTGCTAGACTTATGGCGACAATACAATGCCACCTATGACATCTTGCCCTCACAGTAACATAGGGATGTCAGACTCACTACTTACATATCTAAAGACTTAAATATAGCCTTTAACTTTCAATGATATCTACTATAGAGGCTCAATCTTATACAATATATCATGCTTCATTATACATATCATACCTTTTCATATTTTAGTCAATTCTTACATTATCAAACAAATGCCACCATACTGCCACCCTGGCAGCCATCACCCCAAAGGTGTGGATCATTCTTCAATTAGTCAAGGTTGGTGACACTCTTGCCAATCTATCCACTGGCTAATACATAAGTCTCATAATAAATAATCAACAGGGCCATCCTGGTAGATACCCAAACCTCAATGCATATATAGAATAAACCTTAGAGGCTTTGTCACCCCGCTCCATTAGGCCTCTATCACCCCGCCATCATGGCTTCAGCTCCCTTCAGTTGGGGCTTATCCACCTCGAGGTACCATACAAAATATTACCAATCACACCTATTCAAGCATATCTATGTTAATCACACAGCCATTTCATGTAGATACCATGTTAACACATCACTTCCGTGAATCTTTCATGCTAATCATAAGCATCATGTCCATGCACTATCATGCATTACCATCTGAGCACATGTGTTCACATACTATGCATACCACACCCCATTCTAGGAAATACAATGACCATGTTACTCATGCATATTATATGCATTCACATGATGCATAAAACAAACAACCAATAACAATGATAAAGACACATATAAACCATCATGCAATTGGTACAGTAACAAAAGTATATATAAAACATCATACACTTAAAATATTAGACACCTATACACATTTCTCACTTACACTCATCACATAATAATAATAATTCCCTTATTCAAAGCATACGTTATCACAAAGATTCCTCTAGTCTTAGTTTAACACAACAATTCCACAAAACATATATAAGGGGAAAAATATTGTACTTCTTGGTCAATTCATTAAATCAGTAATCTATCTATGAAACTCCATAGTTTCATCATTTCTCATATTCATTATCTATGCCACCCAAGTAATTTTACACTTATGCTATTATCATCCACATCTCATGGCATACCTTTCCCTAAACTAATCATTCATCAACTCATATAGGCATGTCATTTTTGAACTCCTCTTATAACCATTATCATCACTATTCTGCAACCTATTAAACATACCATACCATACCATACTCCAGCTCTGAGATCACCTGTAATGTCATGCCCACCTAGAGCTATTAATCCATTTTACATCATAAATCCACATGATCATAACATGATTTTCCCACTTCTAGAGTAGGTTGATTTGATATTTTTTTCTAGTTGACCTAATTTCTCTAGAAAATTGGAGAGAGTCTCCCTTAAAAATAGGGTTCTCCACCTAGGTACAAACATTTATCACATATTATAATATATTTCTCCATTATAATTCATCAAAGTAAGAAATTATACACTTCAATATTTTTCTAGTCATCCACACAACAACCTTATAACTCCACAGGCTCACCCAAGATTACAGTTGCATCATGATGACAATGAATCCACCATATCACCATACAATTTCCATTCTATATACACCATACACCTCACACTCCAATATTATATCGATATGCCTACAAATGAGACATAAATTAATTACAATTACAATATACATGAGATGAGAATTTTTCAATTACCTACAAAAAAAATACAAATTCAACTATTATACTTTCTTACCAATCTTGCTCCTTTTGGAGTTGATTCAAACATCCATATACTAGAATAACAATAGCAATTATAAGCAGGGAATATTTTCTATCCCATGCCAAACTATGCATCAACATAAAATATCACAATGCTGTCTTATATAACAATCAAAGACATGCCCACATCATAGCATTTTGGGATTTTTACTAATCCCAATTCTCATACATATTCACATTGCATGCAATAAGAAATGAGATATTTACAATCCCATCTAAGTGACATACATAATTATCAATCCATATATTTACATATAAACACATTATTAAATCACTCAGGGGATAATCACTATCCCCACCCAATCACACAGGCAAACATGCACAGCCTACTTACCTTAGAATAGTTCGCTTCATAATCCACATCTCTTCAAACTTGACTTGTCACCCCTATGCCAGAAAATCCTACACATATCACATGAATTCCATATCTTATTTACATATACATAAACATAAACAATTTTCATTAATATAATGAAGCATAATAATTAGATTTTTTAACCTAATGCATCTCATTGCATGTTATATAATTTCATTTTTGCACTACCATCATCCACACATTCCTCAACCATCGACACACTCCTCCCCGAGAGGCACACAAACTAGAACACTACTTTTTTACACTTCAGCGCATCAGGTCCATCCTAGCACTCTCGGCTAGAAGCCTGCCCAGCCCACACAGCCAAACTACTGTATCTAGTGGCACCTTGCCCTCCTGGCCTCATAAGAGTACTTGTTCTCCATAAACATGCCTACACAAGCTACTCAGGCCGGTCATATCAATCAGGCTATCCCGGCCAATTGCAACGCCCGGCCGTGCCAATTGCCCACACAATTGCCCGTTAGCCAACTTGGCCACTCTTCGCCACATGGCAGACACAGGTTGGCTCCATGGTCATCATTAAATACATATATGAGCCATACTAGGCTCTATACCAACCAGGCACCAAAACTAGAATTTACCGGCACTCCTAGGAGCATAGAATACATATATACATTTTTTAAAAAATATAATTCTTTTTTCCTAGTTTATAAATATCCAATTGACCTAAAGCTATTTTTGTAGATTACCAATAATATGAAAAATATTTATCCTAATTTAAAGTCAAAATGATGTAAATTGAGTAATTGAAAATTAAAATTTAAAATTTAAAATAAAAAACATTAGATGGAATTTTACATCCCTTTTTTCCATAAAAATTTTAAGTCATTAAAAATAATATAATAGAATGTTTTAAAAATGTTCAACTTAAAATAAGTCAAAATGAGAAGATTAAAAATAAAACAAAATTTTAAAAAGAGTTAGACGCTATCGCATCTCATTTTCAAGGTATTTAATGTTCAGATTTGTTTGAGGGGTCAAATGGTGAAATTTGTTCATATAATTTGATATTATAGTATTAAGTTATATCTGTTTTAACTCTATATTTTTATTTTTGTAAAATAACATCACTAAATTGGTTTTTAATAAGCCTCAAGAGGGGTACTTGGTAAGGCATTCAATCAAAGCACTATTCATCCAAATTCCATCTAATTTTTCCTATTGTTTTCAATATAAATTATACATGCTAATTCAAGACATTCAACATGATTAAAAAAAGTAAATAAAGCTCGTTTAAATCATCATATGACATGTCATATTGCATTAATATTCAATGCCCAAAAATTAGAATTTACACTGTCCAAATCAAATCAAATTTGAAACACCTACTTACCTCACTTGTCTTGTAATTTCCACTATCAATTAATCTTGAGACACATCCATTAATCAGCCCTTAATCACCTTCCACCATTTCATCCCTATACAGTAAGGAATTTAAATTTAATTTCAACAACTATTGCATTTAATATTCTGTTTATTGCACACTAGCTGTCCATTTGAATTCATCATCTAATTGCCATCTATTTGGCTCTACTAACTGCCCTATTAAAGACCTAATTAAGCCATGATTACCCTCCTACAATTAGGCTTAATTACCTAGTTTAATTCAAAATAATTCCAACCCCAATAATTAAGTGGACAGCAGGGCATTCCATTGAGTTCAAATTTTCAGCTATAATTCATTTTCATTAAATCTAATCCTTCTCTCAACTTATTAATCCTGCCATAATATCATTAATCATAGCCATTAATCATACTTAAAATTTTGTGGCAAACCATAATTTCCTCGGTTTAATCCCATCTACATGATTTAATTTCTTAATCACTGAAATAACCCCCAATACATGATCAAAAACTTAAATTCATAAACTTCATACTTGAATTGGCTAATATGCTTGATGTGTTCCACCCATAGCAGCTCCCTCTTCAAATTTTCTAGCCTTAGAATACTTTAATTAAGGGAATTTAAGATGTAGTGGGTTGCAAACCTTATTTATAGGCATTCCCTACAATTTCTCCCAACCGAAATGGGCTGAAATCCTCACTTAGAAGGCTTAGGATGTTGGGGGAAGGGAAACCCACATTGAAGAGGTGCTTGGACGTTGGAAGGAGATGGGTATAGCTGATATTTATATTAATTTTTCATTGGTAGTCCATGCTCCCACTTAATTCTATACACATGCATCTACCTTTGATGTTCAAAATCTTATCTGGTCCTCATATTTGGCACATGTAAATCATTAATTTAATAAATCACATGTCCAAGTTAATTATCCATCTATTAAATATAAACTTTGCATAATTTTATTTCTTAATTAAATTTGATTTTAACTAACATTTGCCAAAAATTACTAGGCAACCTGATGTTTCAGCTTTCCACATGGAATTTTTAATTTTTCTTCACCTATAAATCATTAATTATTATATGTCCTCATCATCCTCATATTAATATGTATTTTCCATCAATTTTTGTTATTATTTTATAATAAAATTTAATATTTTCATGAATTTACACCTATGGCATTCCATTGCTTTAAATTTATTTACTTTTTCACTTAAATCATTTATTTAAAACACTTTGATATAGTCCTAACCTCATCATCATGTTTATATTAATAAGCCACTCAATTCCATAAGTTTTCCATGATAAATTTCTCAAAAATTTAATTATACTCCAATATACTTCATGCGAACCAGCAAAAATTAAGAAAAAAAATTAAAACTCACATATCTAAAATTTTTAGGGCCTTACATTCATAAAGTCCCCTAGATCTACTTCTTACACTCTTCTGTTGGAAATTTGCTCCTAACATCTCATAAAGCTCATAAGTTTCTTCCAGAGTCTTTTCTCCCATGGCTCCACCTACAGCATTATCAACCATGTCTTGGCATGGTTGTCTCAGTCCATCATAGGAAAATTGGTTAAGCAACTCAAGCTGATATCTATGATGAGGTCGTGGAACCAAAATTTCTTTAAACCTTTCCCATCCCTCATGGAAAGCCTCACCATCCATCTAAGCAAAAGTAGCTATTTTGCTTCTCAATTCAATAGTTTTCACGTGAGAGTAAAATTTTTCAATGAACTTATTGTAAACTACTCTCCAAGTTGTCAATGAGCCAGGAGCTACTATCATGAACCAAGTCTTGGCTACATCTTTCAAAGTGTATGGGAAACATCTCATACGTAACTAATCTTCTATTAACCCCTGCAATGGAAATGTTTGGATTGTTGCATAGAAATCATGCATGAAAGTCAAGGGATCCTCTGAAAGCTAACCCATGGAAAGATGGAAGCATGTTAAAGTAAATATGTTTCAAGTCATACCTTCTAGCATCCGCATCTAACACAAGGCATGAAGGTGAAATCCCTATAGTAGGGCATGCAAACTCTTTCACTAGTTGTTGAGCATGTTGAGCCTATTGAGCATGTTGCTCTGGTTTTTACCCACTCGGATCTCCTCGTTATTTGCCATGTTTACTTTTTCTACTTCGCTCAAAATCTCTATTTCAATTTTGTTTCAATTGCCACGTTGTCAGCATGATTGTTTGATGGAAACAAAGTAGGGTTCAGAGATCTCTTTTCGTGCATTTGCAATAACACAACATAAAGAAGGAAACAATTAAAAATAATCTTATATACAATTATACATAAAAATAAAAATAAAGAATGTAACTAATCTTAATCAAATCAATTTGAAATCACACCCCAGCAATGGCACCAAGAACCTGATGGTACAAATTATAATTCCTTGCAAGTGTATGGATGTATAACAATATAGTGTGCAATGCAAGGTTCGATCCCATAGAGAATAACAAACCAACTTAATTAATCTTATTTACTAACTATATAACTAAACGGACTTGGAATAAGGTTTGGTATAATTTCAAAAAATTAATAGAATAAAAGTAAATAAATAGCTAAAGATAATGCAAGGAGATTAACAAGAAGAAGAAGTCTAGGGATCCGATTTCACCACTAGATGACACCCCTTTGCCAATGGAATTGTTAGGTGTGTAGGTTTAAATCAAGTGCTTTATTCATTCAATTTACCCATGGTGTGTAGCATAATTGAGGTAAAAATCCATTAATTTCCAGAATATAAGAACTAAAATAGAATGGTTTAGCATATGGTGTGTACCTTAACCATGCTTTGATATATAATCTAAGTCATAATATTGGTGATCAAGCAATAAAATAAATTAAATCATTGTAAACAACATTGTGAATAAAACAAGATCTTCTAGCATTAATAATATCCAATAATCTATAACAAAGAGTATCAAAAAGGGTTACATCATCACCTTAGAAAAAGAAATTTAGTTCATAAGAGAAAATAAAACAAATCCCTGAGATAGGATGATAACAATGAAGAGCATCTTCTCTCTTTCTACTTTCTTACTTGCAATCCCTTCTTCTCCATGAGAAATCTCTTTGAAAAATGGCTCAACCCTAGAGAAAAACTCTAGAAAATGAAGTGAGAATAACCCTTGAGAAACCCTAAGTTTTTACTTAAAAACCCCTGAAATATGCAACTGCAGAAAAAATTTGGAAAACACGACACCCACTTGCTACCCTCCTCTGTGTTGCTTTTTCGCTCCATCTTTGTAGTTGTTTTCTTTTACAAACTTTGAGCTTCTTCTTTTCCTTCTTTTTCCATTTCTCTTTTGCCTTTAAGACACCTAGAAAATGCAACAAATAAGCATGAAAATCATCTAAAAGAGATAAGGATTTGCAAATAACTTAGCTTAAACATGTGTAATATAAGTGAATGAAATTCATTGATCACATTCCTTCTAAATCATGTGTAGTAGTAATAAAAACCTCAGCATATGTCATTGATCATCAAGAGAATCCATCCTATTCAGTTCCGTCATGTTAGCACAATTGCTCTTGGATTTTCTTTTGTTAAGTCATCAAATGTGAAGCTCATCAAAATTATATTTAAATTTGAAAAAATTTACCCAAAAAAAAAAGGCACTTTAATGCAAATCCAAAACACCCAACTTAAACTTAATATTGTCCTCAATGTGAAATAATGAAAGAAGTTTAAGATCAAGGGCTTCCCTAAATTAAGTGCATTCTCATCCTCTTCTTCTGGAGCTAGCTTGGCATCATCTGAATGCTAATTATTGTATAATCTTGAGATGATATTAACTTTTCTTCCTCCATACTTATAAAAGAAGAAGAAATAATCATTAGAAAGAATGAATCATTGCCTATAGATGCATACCTTAAAGAATGAGGCAATTGCTTTAGATCCACTTTTGCTAAGGTTTCTTGCTTTGTTAAGTCTTCATTAAAATTTTTAATCATCTCACTAGATTTGTCTTGAGGGAAAACATCTAAAGCCAAAATTTTCTCATTGCTATTGCAAGGTTTTTCAACAATTTTTTTCTACATCAAATGCCCAGGAAAAGGGACTAGTGGATCATAAGAAGGTGGTGGCTTGTGGTTGAGTGAAGGATTAAGAATTGGGAACATAGCTCTCTGAGCATTCACCTCCTCCTTATCATCTGCAAAAATATTGGAATTATTAATTACATCACCAACTTTATCATCTATTACCTTACCATCACTTAACATTATAATCACATTAGTTTGCTCAGGCTAACTTGATGGCTTTCTAGGTGTGTGACTCTGTATAACCTTTGCAATCTGACCCAATTGTTTCTCCATCATCTTTGTGGATGCTTCTAAATTCTAGAATCTTATTTTAGCTGCAGAAAACTCTACACAGTTTCCTCAAGAGTGGCTTCTTAGGTTGAAAAGATGTTCCAGCATGATTTTGATGTTGATTTTTGTTCCATGAAAAATTGGGATGATTTATCCAACCAGGATATAGATCATTACAGGGTTGCTGGTTGTAGAAGTTCATTGTATTGGCTTGTACTAAAAAATCTGCAAAACTCTACCTAGAAGGATAAACATTGTATGAGTGACTATAAATACCACAAGTAGAACATACCTTAGCAAGAATAGGTTATTTCTAGCTCATCAATATGGAGCACATCATCTTCATATGCTTGGTAAGCTCTGAAACCTACATGGAAAGTCTAGTGTTAGAATTACCTCTAACACTTTTCTGTTATGAGTTTTCCCTAAATACAAATCATAAGTTTCCTCTGGGTCTTTTCTCCCATAGCACCTCCTACAGCATTATCAACCATGGCTTGGCATGGTTGTGTCAGTCCATCATAGAAAAATTGCGTTAGCAACTCTAAAGGAATGCGATGGTGAGGACAGTGAGTTAATAGTACTTCAAATCTTTCCCAAGCCTCATGGAATCCCTGACCCTCATCTGAGCAAAAGTTGCTATTTTACCTGTCATTTCTACAGTTTTAGCATGGGAATAGAATTGACTAATAAACTTATTGTAAACTGCATCCCATGTGGTAAGTGATCCAGGAGCCAATGTCATGAACCAGGTTTTTGCTACACCATCAAGGTGATCCTCTATAACCCCCTGTAAAGTACAAGTTTGAATGGTTACATAAAAGTCACGCATAAAAGTTAAAGGATCATTTGTAGCAACACCATGAAAAGAAGGAAGCATATCAAAGTGTATATGTTTTAGCTCGTAATTCCTCGCATTAATATCTAAAATAATGCATGAAGGTGATATCCCAATTGTAGGGCATGCAAACTCCTTCATTACTGTTGTGCTTGTTGAGCCACCCTATTTTTCATTTTTTCAGTCATCTGTTCTTCTCCTTCACTTATGGCCTCTGGATCTTCCCCAACTTTGCAATATAATCGTTGCAGGGTAGTAACTCTAGAGTCAAAGATCATCTTCCTTGGATTCACAACCCAACAAAAAGAAAGAAAATTAAACAACTAAAATTCCTAAATACAATAGAATATAACAAAGAAAAGGAAAAATTGTAACTAAATTAATCAAATCAAATTGGAGCCAGTTCCCTAACAACGGTGCCAAGAACTTGATGATCAAATTATAATTCCTCGCAAGTGCATGAGTGCATAATAGTATAGTGTGCAAAGCAAGAGTCGATCCCATAGAGAACTATTCAAAATGATTCAATTATATCTAGTTACTAAAACTAAAATTATCCTAATTTAACAAGATGAAATTAAGACTAAGTAAATCAAAGTGTAAGATGAAATAATGGAGAATAGTAATGAAAAGTAATGTAGAATAGATTCTCAGGTTGCAAGATTCTAGAGATCAGAATTTACCACTCAATGATATCCTATGTGTTGGGATGTTGGTGTCAATTCATTATCTTGGGTTCATTCTCACTAATATATGATTATTATGGTTAGGTGTATGGGTTTAAATTAAGTATTTTCACTCATTCCAATTATCTATGGTGTGTAGCATAATTGAAGTGAAAGCCCATTAAGACCAAAGAACTTTAATAAACCAAATAGATTGGTTTAGCATAAGGTTTGTATCATAACCATCTATCCTTTCATTCAAAGGGGCTCATGGTTTAGCACATGGTGTGTACTTTGACCATGCTCAGATAATCAATCTAACTTATAAAATTGGCAATCAAGCAATTTAATAAATCAAACAATTACAATAAGCACAGTGAATGAAATAAGATGAAATTTAAATAATCAACCAACAATCCCTGTTTAACAAAGAATATTGAGGGTTACATATTTGCTATAAAAAAATAAAATTAGTTCATGCTAGAAAGAAAAAAGAAAACTCTTCAAAATATACATGTTGCAGAACTAGAGATTTCCCTCATGCTTCCTTGCAAATCTTTCCTCCAATTCGTGTGCTATTTAAAACCCCTTTAAATAACCCAATTTAGGGTTTATTGTTCCTTCATATGGATTTGCCAAGTGGTTTTGTGCATGAAAATATTAAACTTCCAAAAATATCATATTTCCAAACACAAAGTCTATCCATCAGAAGCCATTTTAGTATTTTCATCATTAATTTCTCATATGATGTCTAAATCACATGTATCTTAATTCATTAGAAATATAATTTCAAGATATACATCTTTCATGTTGAAAAATTTCTTTGAGTCACTCTATATATGTGCCAAAATCTACATTAAATTAGCACCTATTAAAGCACATTGCATTTAGAAAATCTCTAGAGATAGTTATAGTATTTTGGCAATTACTTCCTCATACTAACTACAAATTACTTTTTAGATAGATAATTGAAAGGAATACAACTTTTATGTTGAACATGTTTTCCAAATCTGCCTCTGACAATGCCAAAAATTTCCTTGAACTAGTCTTAGCGCAATGCACATACTGCTAAAAATATCTTCCTCCCATGATACACTAGCATCACTTTCTAAGCCACAGCTCCACTTTTTACTGCCCACTAAATGCAAATGCCTCTTGAGTTCTTAGCCACAGCTCTGTTTTTAGGGTTGTGGATCTATTTCCTGCTGCCCATTGAATGCTAGAATACCATCTACTATTTTAGTCATATCTTTCTCATATGATATTGGAATTATATGATTCTTAATGCATTAGAAAGATAATTCGAAGGTGTGAAACTTATATGTTTATCACTTTTCTTAAATTAGTCTCAATATATATCAAAAATGTCATCAAACTGACACCTTTTGTAATTTTTTCTGTTGTAACACGTGAAATAGAAACTAACTTCATTAAGTGTGATACATAATCAAAACCAATAAAATTACATCAGTTGAGGATAAAAAATGTGAATTTAGGTACTAAAAATATGATAAAATATGAGCTCATTAGTACTATTCTTGGGTTTCCATCTTAATCTTGTACCCCTTCTCTAAAACTTTATAACAAAGCAATCACAAATTTTGTGTTCCTCTTTGTTGCGGAAATGACATGTACTAGTGGTTCTATTTGGTGCATGATATGCCTCTAGTTTTCTAATTCCAGAGTGTACTATAAATCTTCTGATGTGGGAATTATTTCCTCTCTCTTTAGTAAGGTTCATACTCTTGGTGCATCCACTAAACTTTTTGTTCTCTTGTGGCTCATCACTACTAGATTCTTCACATCCAAGTCCCTTTTTGCTTTTCTATTTAGTCAGTCTCAAGAACATAATTACCATTTCTCCTAGGTTAAAAAACTAATAAGCATGTATTCTAACATGCTTTTTATTCCTAAGTTCACATGTTTTGGATCATCTTTTGATGAGAATTTCTTGGTTTAGAAGCACATTCCACTAAAATCTACATTTAATTTGGCCATTGCTTGATAAGTAAATTTTATTCACTTATATCATGCCTTTCTGAGCTAACTTTTGGTATGTTCTTGAGTTGTTCCTAGTTGATGTGTTGTGGTTGTGTGTAGGTACATGAATGTGAGAAGTGTGAAGAAAACTTGGGAGAATCAACTAAGAGGAAAGAGGAATGCAATGGAAGCTGGATGAACAAAGAAAGGTAGAAGGAAGTTTGTGAAAAGGTATCCACAGAGTGGATAGCAAACAAATGCTATGACATTCAATTTAAATATCTTGGTGCATGAAGTGATGAAGGGGTGAACCTGGCGACCAATAACTAAATGTTGTGGCATCCAAATCAAATCTCGTGGCACTCAATTATGCGATAAGATGAATCAGTGGATAGAGATTTAATGTCACAGCATTCAAATCAAATGTCACAGTGCTCAATTGCAGCAGTATGGATATTTTTAAAAATTTTGAAATTTTATGCATAAAACATGTTTTAAGCTATGCAAGACGATGCTTAACCCTAATTAAGGGTTATAAAAGGGGAAGAAGACTTCTTTAATTACAAAGAATTAGAGGAGAGTTTTGGAGAAAAGTTTTCTAAGGGAGCAAGAAAGAGATTTCGAGTTCTGTATCATGCATATTTTGAAGATTGTTCTTTTTGTTTTTAGAATGAACTAATTTTCTTTTTCTATGATGAAGATATTCTTTGTTAACTAGGATTGTTGGTTTATCAATTCAATTTCATCTTATTTCATTCATTATGATTATTGCAATTATATAATTTATTTAATTGCTTGATCACCAATTCTATGAATTAGATTAATTATCTAATAAATATGATTAAGGTAGATGTCATATGCTAAGCCATGTTTAGAGCTCTCTTGAATGGATGAGCAGATGATTAAGGTGGACACTACATGCTAAACTATTCTACTTGATTCATTAAAGTTCTTTTGAGCTTCATGAGTTTTCAACCTCAATTACACTACACGCCATAGGTAATTGAAATGGGAGAAAAGACTTCATTTAAACCTAGATGCCTGATAGTAATAATCGTATATTCGATAGAACAAACCCAAGATAATGAATTGAATCCAACATCCCAATAGCATAGGATATCATTGAGTGGTGAAATCGGATTTCCCATTACTCACTGTCATTGTCTTCCATTATTTCTCTTTATATTTAGATTTACTTAGTCTCCAATACATCTTTTTAGGATAGTTTTAGTTCAAGTAATTAAATATAGTTGAATCTATTTGAACAGTTCTTTGTGAGATCGACCCTTGTTTTGCACTCTATACTGTTATACATTCGTTCACTCATGAGAAATTATAATTTGACCATCAAGAACTTATTCAACACATTATTTAATATCTTTATCTCTTTCTTTAAATTCGCAATTTTCTTTTGCAAAGATAGGTTTCTTTCAGCAAGTATGGCATTGACCTTTACAGTCACATCAAAATGCCTTTTATTTTGTGTAAATTTTTGTCCAAAGGTCTCAATTCATTGAAAATACATTCATATAATTGTAGTAACTCATTATGCTTATTACATTTACTATATTCACTAGTGGAGCTTGAGGAATCATAACTATAAAAATGATAGGAATTTACCTTAGGTTCCAAGTTGTTGTTGTTCTTCTCTGATTGATCTTTGATGGAGGTGTGGCCTGAGGACTCATTCTCTATATGAGCCATGGAACAAATTCTTGCCAAGTTGCTATAACACCCCTGGTGTTGAAATTTGGGGGAAATTTTTTGCATTTTAGTAAAGTGAGAAATTGAAGTAATACATAGTGTTTTATAAAGAAATTTGTTATGGAAAACTGAATTG